>CM054162.1:355869-365869 GCA_028751875.1 Rapana venosa
CTCTCTCTCTCTCTCTCTCTCCTCTCTCTCTCTCTCTCACACACACACACACACACACACACACACACACACACACACACACGCGCGAGAATTATAACTTGATAGAAAGTGCTTGCTGGAAGCATGTTAGGAAAAAACAAGAAGATGCGGGGTTTTCCCATGGTACCACTTCTATTTTTGACCTAAATTTCTTTCTCTCTTCTCGTTTTGGGTTAGATAAATTACGCCAAAGGCCAGTCATAAGTCTTATTAATAGACTGAAGTTAAATGCTTTCCATACAAAATTTTCTAGAAATGTGCATTGTGTGTGTGGTGGGGCAATCTCAAACATTCATATTCTTTTCGAATGCCAAATGTTAAAAAAGCAGCTGCCCACCATTCGTGAGAGATCTTTGCAAAAGGTTTTGAATAACTCTACATTGCTCTGTGAAATTGCTTTGCTGTTGAAAGAGAGTTGTGTTAGTAATTTGCTATAGCACAAGTAAGTATGTCATTTATTGATTTGAAGCATAGGCATTCTACCCACCATGGTATAGTTTTCGAAATTGTTACCTTTTTTCCCATTGTTCTTTTAGCATGGAATACTTGAAATGTATCTTTTGATCTGTTGTAGTTTAATTAGCTATTTATTCATAAGGTAAATTCATTTCTTTCATTGTATTATAGTTACAGTAGTTAGTTCCTTAACCCTTTTTTTCTGAATTGTTTGCCTTTTTGTGTCTAATATCACTTAATGTGAATAGACGTTAAATTGAAGAACAACACGCGAGCACTTGATGAAAAAAAGCAAATGCACTGCTTATTCAATGTACCATCTGGAAAAAAACATTCGACTTGACTTGATTGACACACTTACCACACCACCTTACACACTTCATAGCGTTAGAATTGTTGCAGAATAGAGGAGACAGAAACCACAAAAACCCTTACTTTTTCTTTGGGGTTTTTTTTTTTTTCAAAAACCATCACCATTTACTTTATGATACATCTTTTAAGATGTTTGTGAAAATTTTTTGTGTGTGTGTGTGTGTGTGTGTGGTGTGTGTGTGTGTGTGTTGTGTTGTGTGTGTGTGTGTTTTGGTGTGTGTGTGGGGGGGGGGGTGTTTTGGGGTTTATCCCTGCAAGTATTTTATGTTGAATTTTCAATTGTTTTTCTCATGTGTAAAAAGGGAAAGTACGGAGAAAACTGGGGAAGTTTTGGGCGGGTGTGGTGGCGGGGAAAGCCGGGCACTGCAGCGGGGGAATGTGAAAAGGGAGGGGAGGAACCCCTGGCCAAAAGGGTGAACATGATTTCCACGGTCCGGTCGTGTCACTTGTTGTGTTTACTACTTTTCTTCTGTATTAGTATTGTTTTTATGAATGGTAAAAATGTTGTGTGTTTTTGGTGTGTGTGTGTGGTGTGTGTGTGTGTGGTGTGTGGTGGTGCGTGCGGCGTGCGTGCGTGGTGCGTGCGTGCGTGCGTGGTGCGTGCGTGCGTCGTGCGGTGGGTGGTGTGTTGGGGAGTTTTGTGCTGTGTTGTGTTGTGTTGTGTTCCTTTGGGGGTTTTAAGATGTGTTGTTTGTCTTATCTTGTTTGTGCAACTGCGTTTTATCTTCCCTACTGATGTTTATGATGCATGTAGTGAGTGCAGTGCAGTTCAGTGAGGGCAATTAGTGTAGTCAGTTAGTGTTGTAGTGTATGCGTTAGTGTATGTACGAGTGGTGCAGTCAGGTAGTGTGGGGTATGTTATTGATTTTATTTATTTTTTTATGCTTTTATACGAGGATAAGGAATAAGACTTATGTTTTTTTTACACCCCATCCCCCATGTATATGCGGTTTTCTAAATTCTGTAATCTTTTCCCCCCGGGTCACAATGCCTATCTACAAAAAAGCGGAACAATTTAATGTGTGTGGTTTTTAGTTTCATCCGAAGTGTAGTGTAGTGTATGTAGTGTAGGTAGGTAGTGTAGTGAAATGTAGTTTAGTAAAAATAATAATGAAAATAGTAAATAAATTTATTTTGCGCTGTATCTGACAGACAATAAAATGATTGTGTTTTTTAGTGTAGTGTGTGTCTGTAATGTAGGTGTTTTTGGTAATGTAGGTAGTGTAGCAAAGGCAGGGGAGTGCAGGTATGTAGTGCAGTGTATGTAGGGGTTTATGAGTGTAGTGTAGGTAATGTAGTGTAGTGTAGCGAAGTGAGTGGAGTGCAGTGTAGTGTATGCATGTAGTGTAGTTTTTGGGGCAGTGTGTTAGTGTTTGTGTCAGTGCAGGGGTGTAGTGTACGTAGGCGTTGGTGCTGTAGTGTAAGTAGTGAAGTGCGTGCGTGTTGGTTTACGTGTAGTGAAAGGCAGTGTAGTGTAGTGTAGTTTATTTAAGTAAGAATTTCCATAGTTTAAAGTAAAGTGTTGGTTTTTTTTTTCTTTTTCCCTTTTGGGTTTTTAAAAAAAAAAAATTAGCCTATTTTGTTTGGTAGTTTTTTTTCTTGGGCAACGTTCTCCCACCATCCCACCCCCTTTCTCTGTCTGTTTCAATGTGTACATCTCTCTTCTCTCTCTTTCCTCTCTCTCTCTCCTCTCTTCTCTCTCTCTCCTCTTTTTTCTCTCTTCCTCTTTTCCTCTCTCTCTTTCTCCTCTGTTATTTTAGTGGGGTCTTTCCTTTTTGTTTTTTTGATAGTCCCAATCGGGGCGGCGGAGAAAAAAAAAGTTTACCACCTTTTCTGTTCCCATTAAAAAAATAAAAGATTTTTCAAATTTCATTATTCATTTTTTTGTCTCACAAAGATGTATAATATTCATTTTTTCTGAATAAAAAAATTTTTTAAACCACACACTCATTTGACACACTCAATACCATCACACACATTTCATCCCCCTTTCCCCCCCCCCAACCACTCCAAAACCCAACCACTACCACACACCCCCAAACACCCAACACCACACATACACACCAAAAACGCCACACACACAACACAAAACGTGGTTTGATAAAAAAAAGCAAAGCCTGTTTTTCAAGACCATCGGGAAATAAAATTTGACTAGATTGACACACTCACACACACAAACACACACACACACCCACTACAAAACACACCACACACCAAACACCACACATTCATATGGTTAGAAGTTCTGTGGCAGCAATAGAGGAGACAAAAAAACCAAAAAACAATACATTTAGTTGTGTGTTTTTTTTGTTTTCTAACTCAGTCACCTTTTACTTTATGATAAATTTATACAGATGTTTGTGTACAGTGGTTGTTGGGGTTTGTGCGTGCGCGCGCGCGCGCGCGTTGTGTGTGTGTGTGTGTGTGTTGGGGGGTTTGTTGTGTGTTTTGTGGGTGTGCGTGCCGTGTGTATGCCTGCAAGCTTTTTTTGACAAAAAATTGTTCAATGTGTTGTTCTCATGTGTAAGAAAGGCAGTAGGAAAAAACTGCAGGAAGTTTGTGGGCGGGTGTGGTGGGCCGTGTAACAGCATAGTGGACACTCAGCGGGGAAATGTGAAGAGGGATGGCGGGAACCCCTTTGCCAAGGTAAACACTGTTCCCCACTGCCCTGCGTGTCATTTGTTGTGTTTACGCACGTTTCTCTTCTGTATCTAATTTTTTTTCGACCAGAAGGCCCTAGAGCGGAGCTTATCCCCTTTCTGTAGCGTAAAGCAAATAGGTTTTTCCCACCCCTTTACAGGACCCCGTCTGTCGCGAGATCTTCCCAGCAAGCTGGTTCCCACTTGTCACCTGGGGGGTGGGGAAAATAATAAAGTGTCTTTTCCCCAAGGGGCACAACACGGCCGAGGGGATGAACCCCCAAACCTCTGGATCACATTGATGCCTAAACATCGACCACGGTGCTATTAGATTGGTTTAAGTTGGTTTTACTGTTGTGCTGTGGGGTTGTGTGTGTGTGTGTGTGTGTGTGGTGTGTGTGTGTGGTGGGGTGTGTGTGGGGGTGTGTGTTAAACTGTGTTGGCGGCGTGTTGTGCTTCTTTTTTGTGTTGTGGTGTGCTGATTGTGCGTGCTGTGTTTGTTGTGTTGTGTTCCTTTTTTTTAAGATGTGTTGTGTTTTATTATTTGTTTTTTGCAACTGCATTTATTTGTACTGCATAGAGTAGTTTGCATGTAGTGCAGGGGTAGTGTAGTGCAGGGAGTGTAGTTATTTGTAGTGAGTGTAGTGCAGCGAGGGGGCAGTGCAGTGCAGTGCATGTTGCAGGTAGTGTAGTGCAGTTGTTTAGTGTAGTGTATGTAGTGTGTGCAGTCGATGCAGTCAGTGTAGTGTATGTAGTGTAGTGTAGTGTAGTGTAGTGTAGTTAGTGTAGTGCGTTAGGTAGTGTGTGCAGTGTATGTAGTGTAGTGTAGGGCAGTGCAGTGAGTGCAGGCAGTGCGTGCAGTGTAGTGTAGTGTAGTGTAGTAAGAAATTTCCGATTGTTTGAAATAAAGTGTTGTTTTTGTTTTTTTTCTTTTCCTTTTGGTTAAAAAATTCAAATTCCCTTTTTTTATTTGGTTTTTTTTCTTTTTTCTGTCAACGGGTCTGACCCATCCCATCCCCTTTCTCTGTCTGTTTCAATGTGTACACCTCTCTCTCTCTCTCTCTCTCTTCTCTCTCTCTTCTCTTCTTCTCTTCTCTCTCTCTCTTTTCTCTTCCCTTTCTTCTCCTCTCTCTGTTATTGTAGTAGGGTCTTTCCCTTTTTTGTTTATAGTCCCGAATCAGGGGGAAGGGCCGATGAAAAAAAAATATGCCCCGTTATCTGTTTTCCCTTGAAAAATAACGATTTATTCAAAGATTCATTCTTCCTTTATTGCTCCAACTTAAGTATGTATAATATTCTGTTTTTTTAATAAAAATATATTTTAACCACCGCCACTAGATACACTCAATACACACTAACACACTACATCCCCCCCCCCCCCCACCCTCCACAAACACACACCCCACTCAACACACAACACACCCCCCACACAAACAAAACACAACACAACACCAAAACACCACACACACAAACACACACCACACACACACACAACCACACACAAACGATGGCTGATGAAAAAAAACATATGAAAATGCTTATTCAATGTAATCTGGATGAACATTTGACTTGATTGACTTGACCATTACCACACCAATAATAAATATAAAAAAAAAAAAAATAAAAAAAAAAAATATATTATTAAAATTATATATATTTATATATATTTTATAAAACACACAAACACATCACACAAAACGCACCACAAACCACACACCACAAAACACACACACCACACACACACACCAAAACACCACACACATATTCATACCTGTTACAAGTTCGTGGCAGCAATGAGGGACAAGGAAAACCACAAAAACTTCATTTCAGTTAGGTTTTTTTTTGTTTTTAAAAACAGGGACCATTCACTTTATGTAAATTGACAGATGTTTGTGTCAGGGGTGTGGTGGTGTGTGTGTGTGTGTGTGTGGGGTGTGTTTGTTTTGTGTGTGTGTGTGTGTGTGTGTGTGGTGTTTGTGGTGTTTTTGTGTAGTAGTAGTATATTTGTTTTAGTAGTGTAGTAGTAGTTTTAGCAGTAGTATAGTAGTAGTAGTTCTTCGTTTAACGTCCCTTCCCCTAAATATGAATCGACAGGAAATTGTGTTGTGGGTGGTGTGTGTGTGTGTGTGTGTGTGTGTGTTGTGTGTGTTGTGTGTGTGTGTGTGTGTGTTTGTGTGTTGGGGTTTGTGTGTGGGTTGTTGTGTGTGTGTGTTGTGTGTGTGTGTGTTGGGGGTTTTGTTAGTGGGGGGTGGGTAGCACATAAATTTAACAATCGCTGAATAAATTTTTATGGAAAAAAAAAAGAAAAAAACCATAAACAAGAATTCTGAAAAAAAAAATGAAATTAAAAAATTAAGTTGCAAATTTTAATAGAATTTTCCTCTATTAAAGGGGTTTAAAAAAAAGGGGTAGACTTAATGACAAAACAATTTGTTTCTTAATGGAATGTCTTGGAATTTGCTGGAAACTTGGGGTGGGAAGGCAGGGAAAACGTTTTTCAGACTCTGCATCGTAAAAAAATATGTAAATTGTAAGATTTTTGCCAAAGAAATGTTTCTTTTTTTGAAACTTTAGTTTAAAAGCTTGAGCTTATACCGTAGATAATGATCAACATTTTTTATTCAGTAAATTTCGACATTTGGTCTTATCAAAAAATAATACATGGGGTTTTTATCACCCCGGAATAATGGGACCTTTAGCTTCTTTTAAAATGTTTCCCAAAATGCATTTTTTAACATGTTAAAAGCCCTCGTGGATGGTAGGGAAACTTATGCTGCAAACCCATCCCAGTTCGTCCACTTTTGCTATTCTGTCAAATTTTCATTAAATAGATACCACAGTGCGAGGGTATCCCCAAAAGGAACACCGTGCCTGTTTCGAAAATGAATTAGATGCTAAATTTTTTTGAATTTTGTTCACTTTTTTTAACTGGTTTCAAGAAGTAAGACTGATCGAGAATAACACAGAAAAGCTTTTTTAAATATGTCTTCAGGGGGAATTAGAAGATAATTAAAGCCATCAAAATAGCAGTAAATTCGTGTAAATATAGATCGTTTTTCCCCCTGGAAAAGACTCTTACTTTTAAAGAGGAAAGACAAAAGTGCACCCCCCCTCATTGTTGTTTAAAAGGGAAACCCTCTGTGTATATTTTTAAATGTTTGGATATGTAGTTTGTATATATTCTTTTACTGATGAGTTTAAGGATTTTTCATTACCTTTTTTAGTTAAAGGGAAAAATTTACGTCAAAATTAGCTCCTTAAATTCCCATGGGGGGCCAGGGGAGGAGTGAATCTTTGTTTTGTATTTTTGTGGGAAATATTTCTGTTTTAAATAATTGAGAAAGTATAGGTTCTAGTGTGGGGACTGAGCGAATTTAAAAAAGGCTCTTTTAGGAAAGTTGACTGGATCTTTAAATTTTTTCGTTGTCCACATTGGTTTCTTTGTTTAAAAAACGGAAAAAGATATTTAGCCACAGCCCTTGTCGATTTTTTGTCAATGGAAAAAATTCCCATTCTTTTAGGGACCCCCAGATGATGCATGAAAAAATTTCCCCGAGCTAAATTTAAAACCCTTTCAGTCTAGTTTGCATTTTCTGTAATAAATACTTTGGAACTGAAAAAATTTTTGGGATAATGATCTGGAACTACTAAGGAAATGCCAGATGTTTTTAAAAAGCTCACATGAGCCCACACTTGTTTTTTCTAAAAACTTTTAGGGGGTTAAGACTTTTTTGAGCCCTTTGATTTTAAAAAGTCAATGTGTAATTCCAACTTGTGAGACGTAAAATGTACCCCCAAAAACTTCACCCAAAGTTTTATATTCCAAAACTTTCCCCTCTAAATTGGAAAAAAGGGAGAATGGTGGGGTTTGCTCCATTATTTAAAAATACGAGATGTCTTTTCGGAGAATTGAAAGACCATTTTTAAAAATTAGTCATTAATTTTTTTTAGCTCAAGCTGAACTATTTTTTATGTAGTTTAGTGCCTCTTTTTTGTTTTTTTTCAATGTAAATTTTATCCCCAAACAATGCTCAGCGTACTGGCAGGTGGGATTTTTTGGGGGAAAAACTTAGGAAAAATCATAAAGAAAATATTGAAAAGATGTGCAGCGATGATGATCCGTGGAATACCCCTTGTGAAATCGAAAGTAGAATAGGAATTTTTCCCAAATTTGGCCCGATGCTCTTTTTTGAGAAAAGTTTTAAAAAAAATAATGTACAAATTTCCCGATAAACCAAAAGTTTTTAATTTATATGTATGTTTATGCCAGCTTGACATTCTTTTTTTATATCAAAAAAGGGGCAAGCAAATTTTTCCCACAGAAATTTATGTTTTTAATCTGTGTGCTGGTTTAAACGGATCTGCTTTGGATCTACCTTTTTTTAAAACCCGCTGATAAAGGGATAAATTTTTTTTTTATCACAGTAATTATTTTTTGTTTAAAATTACTTTTTCCAAGTTTTTTCCCGGTGAGAGGTTGACGGATAGGTGTAAATGTTTTTTTCATTTTAGATTTCCCCCGCTTTGGGAGGTAAATAAAAGGAATTTTCCATTGCTTGGAAAAGACCCCCTGAGACCCGGATTTGGGAAAAATTTAGAATAAAATTATCAAATTTTTTGGGAGTGTTTTAAAATTCATTTAAAATAGCATCAAATGGGGTGTGTGTGTGTGTGTGTGTGTGTGTGTGTGTGTGTGTGTGTGTGTGTGTGTGTGTGTGTGTGTGTGTGTGTGTGTGTGTGTGGGGGTGTTGCGCACGCGCGCGTGTGTGTGTTGCCTGCAGTATTTTCATGACTAAAATTGTTCAATGTGCTGTTTCCCCAGTGTGTAAGAAGGACAGATATGGAGAAAACTGATGGAGTCTGTGGGCGGTGTGCTGGGCAGCAGGTGTAACAGCACCCGTGGACACTGCAGCAGGGGATGTGAAGTGGATGGCAGGAAAACCCCTTTTGCCAAAGGGGAACACTGACTTCCACTGTCCTGTCTGTGTCACTTGTTGTGTTTACTCACATTTCTCTTCTTCTATCTAGTATGGTTTTTAAATGAATGGTGTTTAAGTTTGTGTGTCTGGGGTTGTGTGTGTGTGTGTGTGTGTGTGTTTTTGTGTGAGTGTGTGTGGTGTGTGTGGTGTGTGTGTGTGTGTGTGTTGTGCTGTGTTGTGTTGTGTGTGTGTTGTGTTTGGTTCCATGTGTTAAGATTTTGTTGTGTTGTCTTATCTTGTTTTGTGCAACTGTGTCTTATCTTGCCTACTGCATAGAGTAGTGTATGCATGTAGTGCAGTGCAGTGCAGTTCAGTACAGTGCAATGTAGTGGAGTGGAGTGGAGTGGAGGGTGGAGTGGAGTGGAGTGGAGTGGAGTGGAGTGGGGTGGAGTGTACTGTAAATGCAGTGCAGTGCAGTGCAGTGTAGTGTAGTGTATGTTATTGATTTATTTTTTTTTCTTTATTCTTTTATATCGGAATAATGGAATAAGCACTTATGTGCTTTTTTATATCCAGTCCCCATGTATATGCGGGTTCTAAAATTCTGTCATCTTTTCCACTGGCACACAATGGCCTACCCCTTACGAAAAGCGGAACAGGATTTATGTGTGCGGTTATAGTTTCATCCCAAGGGGTAGTGTAGTGTTTGTGTAGTATAGTGTAGTGTAGTGTAGTGTAGTGTAGTGTAGTATTTTAGTGTAGTGTAGTGTAGTGTAGCTAGAGTAGTGTAGTGTAATGTAGTTTAGTAATAATAATAATGATAATAGTAAATGGAATTTATATAGCGTGTATCTCGCACAGACAAATCAAAGCGCTTGTGTATTGTATTGTAGTGTGTGTAACGTAATGTAGGTAGTGTAATGTGTGTAGTGACAGGTAGGAAAATGACTATAAAATCATGCGACCTCGATCCATACCTGCTCCGGTTTTCTCACAATGCCTTCCACACTTTGTACCCATTATCACTAAAATAGTAAAACTCCAATCTCTTCTGTCAGCAATTTTCCACAAGCTCTTAAACCGCAATAGTCACACCCCCTACTGAAAAAGCACGACTCGATGCTAACATTCTGAAGAATTATAGACCTGTCTCAAACTTACCCTTTGTCTCTAAAGTACTAGAAAAAAATTGTTCTCAAACAGCTCAACAGTCGCCTTCATTCCAATGATCTCCTTCCCACTTTTCAGTCTGCCTATCGCCCCAACCACAGCACCGAAACCACCCTAGTTCATACTTTAGATACACTTCTACTTGCTTCTGATGCAGGAAAAATCTCCCTCCTCACTCTTCTTGACTTATCTGCAGCCCTCTACACTATAGATCACTCAATTCTTCTTTATCGCCTCCAAAATACGTTTGGTATTAATGGCACAGCCCTCACCTGGTTTACTTCATACCTCACAGACAGGTTCCAGAAAGTTATTGTAAACAAAATTCAATCAAAATCTGTCAAAATGGAATGTGGAGTCCCACAGGAATCGGTCCTGGGCCCCGTTCTCTATACTCTCTACACT
>CM054162.1:370009-382509 GCA_028751875.1 Rapana venosa
CTACTAACTACTACCCACCTACTATACTACTACAAATACACTACTACTAAATCTAAATACAACTACTAACTACTACTACTACTACTACTACTACTACTTGTTAAGCTATGACCCACATTACTGCTATTTGCTGTGCGTGATGTGCCACAAATCACACAACCAGCAGGTGATGTGCCATAAACCACACAACCAGCACGTGATGTGCCACAAACCACACAACCAGCACGTGATGTGCCACAAACCACACAACCAGCACGTGATGTGCCACAAACCACACAACCAGCACGTGATGTGCCACAAACCACACAGCCAGCACGTGATGTGCCACAAACCACATTACGGTCACGTGATGTGCGGCAAGCACCAATACCTGCGCCTGCTATGCCGAAATCCCCACAACCAGCGCGAATACTGGTGCCTGCTGTTGGTGCAGTGGTGCTGGTGCACTATAGCACGGGTGCTGGTGTACCGATGCACTGGTGCCTGCTGCCTGCTGTTGGTGCAGTGGTGCTGGTGCACTATAGCACTGGTGCTGGTGTACCGATGCACTGGTGCCTGCTTCTGGACAATCTCAATGTTGCAGTGAAATGCCAGCTCAGAGCATAGACACTTGTGAGAAATCAACAGTAGTGCTTGTGATAATGAACAAGTGTATCAACAGTAGTGCCTGTGATAATGAACAAGTGTATCAACAGTAGTGCCTGTGATAATGACAAAGTATCAACAGTAGTGCCTGTGATAATGACAATGTATCACCAGTAGTACCTGTGATAATGACAAAGTATCACCAACAGTAGTGCCTGTGATAATGACAAAGTATTAACAGTAGTGCCTGTGATAATGAACAAGTGTATCAACAGTAGTGCCTGTGATAATGAACAAGTGTATCAACAGTAGTACCTGTGATAATGACAAAGTATCAACAGTAGTGCCTGTGATAATGACAAAGTGTATCACCAACAGTAGTGCCTGTGATAATGACAAAGTGTATCACCAACAGTAGTGCCTGTGATAATGAACAAGTGTATCAACAGTAGTGCCTGTGATAATGACAATGTACCAACAGTAGTGCCTGTGATAATGACAATGTGTATCAACAGTAGTGCCTGTGATAATGAACAAGTGTACCAACAGTAGTGCCTGTGATAATGAACAAGTGTATCAACAGTAGTTCCTGTGATAATGACAAAGTATCAACAGTAGTGCCTGTGATAATGAACAAGTGTATCAACAGTAGTGCCTGTGTTAATGACAATGTATCAACAGTAGTGCCTGTGATAATGACAATGTATCAACAGTAGTGCATGTGATAATTGATAATGACAAAGTATCAACAGTAGTGCCTGTGATAATGACAAAGTATCAACAGTAGTGCCGGTGATAATGACAATGTATCAACAGTAGTGCCTGTGATAATGACAAAGTATCAACAGTAGTTCCTGTGATAATGACAAAGTATCAACAGTAGTGCCTGTGATAATGACAAAGTGTATCAACAGTAGTGCCTGTGATAATGTTAAAACAGACCTTTGCGTGTAAATCAGCTCATTACAGCAGCAGGGGACGGCATAGCTTGGTGGCTAAAAGACTGCACTCGTGATCTGCTGACCCGGGTTCGAATCTCGCTCAAGAGGATTTTCCCTCTGGCGTTAACTTCAGTGCAGACTCCACTACCTCCATACGTCCCTCGGATGAGACTGTAAACCGAGGTCCCGTGTGCAAACGCACGCAGAACATCTTGCGCACACGTAAAAAAACCGTTCCCGTTTTGGGAAGAAAAGCCATTTGGTGTGCCGGTGGAACAGGAAAAAAAATTGCAAAACTGCATACTGCCGGGGGAAATGTATATAGAAAGCCCCTTACATTGATATATAAAATAAATAAAAAAAAAAATCAACAAAAGGGATCCCTATTAACAATTGCTTCTTTTTTTGGCTGCGGTTTCTTTTTGCTGTTGGGGGGGGGGTGGTTTGTTTTGTTGGGGGGGGAATGAGGGGGGGGGGGGTTTGGGGGGGGGGGGGGGGGGGGGGGGGGCCCTCTTCATCTGTTGTGACCCCCCTACCCCGCTGTTTCCAGCCACTGAACAGTCAACGCCCCCTCCCTCCCCAACCATACCCCTTTCAGAGCATCCAGGTCACGATCACACGAGGCATTGAGTCCCAATCGTGGGGGGCCCAACCGGGCCCAAAGGGGCCCTGCACTTCTGTGGGCATGCGATGTGGCCCGGGCTTTTGCTGAGGTGACACCCCTTACGGCCCCCTTATTGGCCCCCTTTTGGCCCCCTATCTAGCCCCCTTATCTCCCCCTTACTGGCCCCCTACGGCCCCCAAGAGGCCCGTCTGGCTCATCGGGGGCCCAGACTACACCGAAATTTCCACCCAGGGTGGCGTCTCCAGCGCCCTCTGCCCACGGCCTCTCCAGACAGCGCCCCCCACTATCGGGTGGACACAGCCTCTTTTGCTCTGTCTCTTCTGTCTGTCTTCCCTCTCTCTCACAACGGGCACAGCCCTGCAGGGGAAGCTGAACCGGCGTTACCCCATCGCAAGCAGCCGGGTCACCGCACGCCAGTGCGTTCACCTCAGGGCACCAGGGTCCCCGCACGCCTGGTGTCCACGCGGGGTACCAGCACCCCCGACACGGCCAGTCTGTCACCGCAGGGTCACCAGGACCCCCGGCACAGGACGTCATGCCCCTGGGGGACATCAGGTTTGGCGCCCCCTGGGGGGTGCCCCCCAGACTATCATCAGTGTCAGGGACCTCAACTGCGCCTAGAAAATACACACACCTGGGGTGTTGGCGGTAAGTTGGCATCACCTCACGATTGCACGGGTAAGCGGATCAAACCCCCCCCTTTTGGTTCCAAATTTTTTCCCCAAAAGGCCAAGGCAAAATTCTTAAAGGGGCCGGGTAAGGGTTTGAAAAAACCCCCTGACTTATATCACATTTAACCGCACATTTTGTCCTAACCCCTCAAGAACCACTGCCCCAAAGGTTTTTCCCGTGTTGGCGATATTTCATCACACCACACACACACACAACCACACAACACACACACAAAACCACACAACACAACACAACACACACACACACACCACACACAACACACACACATATGATGGAGTCCCCCTCGGATCGCGGATGAGTGGGCAGACAGGCTTATCTGTCAAATGTACCCAATGGGAAAAAGAGGCCGATTCGGTGCACACCCTTTTCCCACAGTGTTGCAAGGGAAAACGCCCCAATGGGGCCCGCTTCCTTCGTCACGCTTCCCCTTTAAGGCCACTTTTTCCCTTTTTTTTTAAAACGCCCTTTAGCCAAATGGAGCACGCATCCCAGGAGAACAATAAAAGGGCACCCGTTTCCCATGTAGCGATGTCCAGCACAGTTTTTAATTTTTGTCTTCAAGGTGCCTTGAAGCCTGTGGGGGCTTCCAATTTTTCGGAGGCCTTCCCACCCCAAACATAGCCCCCTTTGGGGATCCTGCTGTCCCGTCATTGGGACAATTTGGGGGGGGTCCAGCGTGCTGGACTTGATCAAAAGGCTTTCGATGGGCGGGTGCTCTTCTCTAGGATCGGGAGGTTGGCCCGTCTTCCCACTTTATTAAATCTTCGTAGGTATCTTGGGGGAAATGCTCAAGCTTTTGAAATGGAGGCATACTGTTCATTTTTTCACAGCATAAAAACAAGGTGGTCAGCGCGACAGCTCGTAATTTTGATTTTGGTGCGACCGATCCTTGTTGTTCCACAGCCTTTGTTGGTCTGCCAAAAGGCAAAACGCCTTGGCGACGCACTGTAACCTCTCAGGGTTCCATTGCTGCAGAGGGAGCGCCGGGGTCAAAACTTGCGAGCCTGATCCTTTATCGATCAAAACTGAGGTGGGGGGAAGGCACGGCGTTCTGAAATAGCGGGTTGATACAGACTGGGTCGTTGGGGGTTGTGGCCCAAAGCGCCGCACAGGTAAGAACTTCCATAAGAACTGTATGTCCCATGGGGTGAGGGGCAAGCGCGCAATCATCAGCAAAGAGGAACCCCTTAACAGTGCCTCAACACCCTGGATCTAGCAGGAGTCGCCGCAATTTGAAAATTTTGCCATCATGCGAAACTAATGTAATCCCCCTGTCACAGTTAAAAAAGCGTCAAATCAAAGGCAGAGAAAAAAATAGGAAAGGGTGTGGTGTCAGGAGCAGCCCTGCTTCACCCATTTCCCACAGGAAAAGGGAAACCCATGTCGTTTTTTCCTGTACCCGCCTCATCCCTTCGGGGAGTGACGAAATCGGGCGTATTAGGCTTTTTGGGGTAACCAAACTTTAGGAGGATCTTCCAAGCCCACGCGGTTCACCGTGTCGAAGGCCTTGGTTGGTCACAAAGCCCAGTGGAGCCCCATTTTCTCACGGCACTTTTTTTTGCAACTGGCGTACTGCAAACACCTTTTTCCACATTTCCCCCTCCCGAGCGGAAACCGCACTGTGCTTCAAGGATGACTGTTTTGGGGGCATGGCAATCAGTTGTTCATTAAAAAAGGGGGCAAAGATTTGGCCGGCAGAAAAAAAGAGAAAAGATTCCACGGGGTTGTGCGAGTTTTGTCTCCCCCCCTTTTTTTAAAAGTGGACAAAATTGAAGACCTGAAATCCTGGGGCCCTCCCTTTCTCCCAGATAATTGGAAACAGGCAGTCACCTTTGTCTGCCAGCACCTCGCCCCCACTGGATTCGGCCTGGTTCCATCCCTCCTGGTGCTTTTCCGACGTTGTCAGTTTCAGGGCTTCCAGGTCTGGGCTTTGTGGGGGGGCAGCTAGTGAGTCACTGACGACGTGGGGGGGCTGCAATTCCCTCATCAGATACAGATAGTCCCGTTGAAAGGTGTTGAAGTGCTCGCCAAACGTGTAAGGATGTCTTCTTTCTGCCCAGGAGGGGGGTTTGGGCCCAAAGGGTTCGCAGGGGTTGTCCTGGCCTTGGCCCAATCCATCGGAGACCACATGGAAGGGTCTTCTGTCATGAGGCACGCGACTGAAGCGCTTCAACTTTTTTTCCCCCAGTTTTTCTTCATCTCACGACCCTTCTGTACAAGTTGTTGGGTTGAAGTCTGGTTTTTTTTTCCTCTGGCATCTTTATCAAAAAAAGTGATTGATGCCGTTTTCAGGTTTCAGGGCGGGAACTCAGAGTCTTTCCCGTAAAACCCATCTTTGTGCCCTCTTACAAACCCGAGTTGTCAGCTGCGCGTGTAACGCGTCTCTAAAGGGTGCCCCATATCTCTTCACATCATCAAGCGGGGTTCTTGGAGAGCGCTTGGGATTTGCTCGTAGTCGCCCTTGGTGATGGGGAGTAGGGGAGTTTAGTTCCTGGGGGGTTTTCCCGGCTGGTTAGCTTGCAGCAGGAAAAATTTTTTCTTGGCGTACCGGGCCGATGGCCCCCCAAAAGATGCCCCTCCAAAAAGGTGAAGGGGAAACTCACCCTGCCCTGCGGCGTTTACGATCCGCAGGGCCACTGTTTTCGAGCGGGGTGATCCAGTTCTTGAATTTGCTGCTTTTTGAAAGGGGGGTGTTGGTGGGGGTCATTTTTCACTCCGGCAGAGCGAGGCAAAAGCAATCTTTGGATTTGCATTTGTCAGTCCGGCCGTCCTAGGATTTTTGGGGCCAGGGGGTAAAGCCCACGCCGACGCGGGCATTGAAACCCCCGAGGATAACCGTCTTTTGTTAAACCCCGAGACGTGCGGCTAAACTTCAAGAAATTTTTTGTGCACAGGGGTTGGTACTGGGAAAACATGTGAATGTGAAAAGGGGCCTTGGACAGCTTCAGAGTTGGGGGCATCAGCTGTCGTTTTATCCCACGTGAAGCGTCAAAGCTGGTGCAAGTTTGGTTTTTTTTCAAAGCCCCCACCTAGGGTTCTTGGGGACACACACACCTACAAAACACACAAAAAAATAACACAAGCCCGCCCCCCCCCACAATACACACACACACCAAAACAACACCAAAACACACACACACGTCTCGCACGCACGCACGCAGCCCCCCCAGAATTAAAAATACCAAAACATTTATGTGTAGACTTTGAAAAGCTTGTTTTGTGTGGGAAAAGCAGGGGGTGCTTTCAGTAAAATTTTTATACCCCGATCATCCCGACAATTCTGTTAGAAAATTCCCCTTTGATCAACCCCCCTTTCCTCACTCTCGCCTCTGTGCTTAGTTTCGCTGCCTTCCCGTTTTCCCGCCCTTTGCAAGCAACTATTCCTTTTTTGCGAGTTTCTGCCACAAACCCGCCGTGTTTCTGAAGCGGCGGGCCCCAGTTTTTTGCAAAACCAGCCCCGGAAAACAAAACCAGGACCAATTTCCCTCCATATGGGGCCCGCCCTCCAGGGCCCGACTGTCACAGAAACTGGCATTGCTTTTCCCCCCGGTATGCTGCTTATTTTAGTGGATTTGAATGGCTGGGCTTTGAATAACACGAACAACGCAGAACACAAAACAAAATATAGACATGGCCACGGGGGAAATTTTTACTTTCCAAAGGCACACAGTTAAAACCCCTCAAAGCGGTGCTGACACTGTGTTAGGAAGAAAAGGGGGGCAATCGTTTGCAAGGGAAATCATTTCTTCATTGTGTAGGTAGGAACACCTATCATTGCGTTTCCCTAGCAAGGGGCGTGTGCGCCCGCTGGTTGTCCGAAGTAAGGCATTGCTACAGAAGATGCTGCTGCCGCGGGTTTTCCAGAAGAAGGGATTGCTACAGGGGAAACTGCTGCGCCTGTTTGGGTTTTCCAGAATGAAGGCAAGCTAAAAGAGAGCTGCCTGGGTTGGTTGCCCGAAGGAAGCATTGTACAAGAGACGCCTGCCCGCTTGGTTGTCCGAATAAGGGATTGTACAGAGAGACTGCCTGCCTGCTTGGTTGTCCCAGAAGGAAATTTCTACGAAGACTGCTGGCCTGGTTGGGGGAAGGGGGGACAACTCAACGGTCTGGCCGAACAAGCCTGCACACCTCATCGGTTTTGGTTAAGACCAAGGAAAACCCCGGCCTCATGACCCAGTTCCCATCTAACAAATCGGGGCTCGAAACTCGGGGCCTTGGGAAATTAGGGGGGACGATTTTTTTATTTTCCAATCAACCCTTAAGGCAGACCTGCCGTGCCTTTATTGTGTTCGGTATGTTAAAAGCAAAGATCAAAAAAACATGGATGCCCGTAATTTATGTCAGCGTTAGGGGGTTACAGAAAAACGAAAAATACCCATTTTCCTCACTGCAATGCAGTTTTCCCTTTAAAACGGAAAAAAAGGCCCAAAGATTTTCAATGTCGCCATTGGTGAACCTTGACTTTGAAGAGGAAAGGAGGGGGAAAAAAGCAGAAACCGGTTTTTTTCCACGGTTTGGGGGCAATGGTTCCAAAATTTTAGGTAAGGGAAAACAGTGAATCGTTCGTTGTCTTTTTTTCCTACACTTTAAAAGGTTTTTTGTCCTTTGTGTTTGCTGCCTTTTCTTCTGGAAATTCACGTTCACTGTTTCCACCGATCCCATTCTCTCCGCCCCCAAACCCCTCTAAACTTGGATGCCGCTACTAAAAGCCCAAAGTCCCACAAGGAGCAATCAAAAGTACCCCGTAACCCTTAAACTCCCACTGAAAAGGGGCCCGCCCGCTGCCTGTCAGTTCGGGGCAGAAAAAAACCGGGCAGGGTTTAGGTCAAAAAAACACCTGGGCAGTGGTCGGTCAGAAACACCGCATGGGGTCAGGGGCGAAAACCTGCCAGTGGTCAGGTCAAAAACCCTGGGCAGTGGGCGGGTCAGAAAACACCTGGGCATGTGGCAAAACACCTGGGTCATTGTCAGGGTAGAAACCCTGTCAAATTTTGGGCAGGGCAGATGTGCGGACCGGGCCGTCACTAAGCTCCCCACTGACGACGAAACGAGGGGCCCCGGGGAGGGGGGGGGGTTGGGGGGGGGGGGGGGGGTTTTGGGGGGGGGGGGGGTTGTTTTGGGGGGGGGGGGGTTTGGGGGGGGGCAGACTGAGCCTGCCCCCCATGGGGGTGACCCAGGATCCCGAGCTAGCAACTAGGCCGGTAACCGAGGGGGTTTTTAGACCAGGCCTGCCCCCTGCCGCCGGCCGTTTCCGGTGAGGCCCCGGGGGGGGGGGGGGGGGGGGCTTAATGATTATGCATCCTGTGACCAGGGCTTCCTCTTGTTGCTGTCGCCCGTTTCTTTTCCTCGTGTTTTCTTCTTCTTTTGCTGTCTGCTGCTGTCGTCTGCCTGCGCCGTCTGTCTGTTGCCTCCTGCCCCCTCTCTTTCTGTATGCTGCCTTTGTCTGTTTCCCTGTTTTGTCTTCTGTCTGCCTGTCTTTTGCCTGTCTGTCTGTTGTCGTCTCCTGTCTGTCGCTTCTGCTCTCTTTTTCTATATTAACGGGAAAGAGATAGCCTAGTAGTTAAACATTGCGCTCGCAATCTGCGACCCGGGTTTCGTTCCCCTTCAAAGGGGTTTGTTTTCCCGGAGTTACCAGTCAGACCCCCCCCCCAAAAGTCCCCGGATGAGACAAAAAACCCAGCCCCTGTGCAAGCACCGAACAACTTTCGCACACGTTAAATCCTCTTCCCCCTTTTGTAAGAGTAGGACATTTTGGCCGCGGGAATATTTACGAATTTACAAACGCATACACTCGGGGATGGATGAAAAACCATATAACTGTTTTTCCAATTTTTCCCCGATTAAAAAATAAAAAAAAATGTATTTATATATAAATATAAAAATATAAAATAAAAAAAATATTTAAATAAATATATATAAAAGAATAAAAAATCACACTGACTTTTCAATACTCCTTCTCACAAAGGTACACCGACTATGAAAGTGTTGGGACAAGAGGATGCTTTGGAAAGCCCCTACGACCGTGGGAAACAGGTATGTTTTTAAAACTGGCAACAGTTGTGCTGCCTTTTTTTCAGGTTTCTAGTTTTCTCTGACGCATCTGAACACACAACATGTCGCGTCCTCTTCTGCCGTCGTTTCCCCCCCGAAATCAGCTACTCCTCTTCCTGCGTATTTTTTTTTTATGTGTTGTGGAGGGGGACGAGGAGGAGGAGGAGGGAGAGGGGAGGAGGAAAAGGAGGAGGAGGAGGAGGAGGGGAAAGGAGGAGGAGGAGGAGGGGGAGGGAAGAGGAGGAGGAGGGGAAAGGAAAGGAAGAGGGAAAGGGGGGGAGGGGGTCAGAGGCTGGGGAGTGTGGCGACCAGGGCGATAGCTGTGTCCCGTCCCGGGCTCGTGTCCCTGCCCCTGTGTGGGAGGGGGGATCCGGGGTTTTCCGATCACGGGCAGTCGCAGCCTATAATGGAAAAAGGGATTTTTGAACGGGAAAGGCCCGAGGGCTTCAAGGGGCACTGCAATGGTTCCTCTCCAGGGATTTGCCCTTTTCTCAGTTCTTTTTATGACATCTGAGGTCTTGCCGATGCCACAGACTACACCTTGATAATTTTATTCGTGGGGCTGTTTTTCTTTATGACATCAGTAGGGCTTCGTGTAAGGCACAACCACTTGAGAAGTGATTACGGTGTGTTGTTCTTTATGACATCGTGAGGGCTTCGGTAGTGGGGCCCGGCTAACCTTGATGAGTGTATTAGTGGTGTGTTGTTCTTTGTGACAATGAGGGCTTCTTGGGGCACCGCCACACCTTGATATGTTATTAGTGGTGCGTTGTTCTTTGATGACACAGGAGGTCTTCCCAGGGGCACAGACACACTTTGAGATGTGTATTTCGTGGTTGTTGTTCTTGATGACTCATTTTAGGGCCTTTCCATGGTGGGAAAAACAAAACCCTTTTTGGGTGTTATTACGGGTTTGGGGTTTTTCTTGATGAATAGTGAGGTTTCCTATGGTGGAAGACTACACCTTGATGATGTGTATTACGGGTCTGTTGTTCTTTGTGAATCAGGAGGTTTCCCTATGTGGCACAGACTACACTTTGATGATGTTTTTACGTGGTGCGTTGTTCTTTTTATACATCATGGGTTTTCCTAGGGGGCACAGACCCTACATTTTGATGTGTGATTAGTGGGCTGTGTTTCTTTGATGACATCAGTGAGGTCTTCCTATGGTGGCACAGACTACAGTTTGATGATGCGTATTACGTGGTGCTGTTGTTCTTTGATGACATCAGTGAGGTCTTCGTGTAGTGGCACAGACTACACCTTGATGATGTGTATTACGTGGTGCTGTTGTTCTTTGATGACATCAGTGAGGTCTTCCTATGGTGGCACAGACTACACCTTGATGATGTGTATTACGTGGTGCTGTTGTTCTTTGATGACATCAGTGAGGTCTTCCTATGGTGGCACAGACTACAGTTTGATGATGCGTATTACGTGGTGCTGTTGTTCTTTGATGACATCAGTGAGGTCTTCGTGTAGTGGCACAGACTACACCTTGATGATGTGTATTACGTGGTGCCGTTGTTCTTTGATGACATCAGTGAGGTCTTCGTGTAGTGGCACAGACTACACCTTGATGATGTGTATTACGTGGTGCTGTTGCCGGTCTTGTTCTGACCTTATCTATTGCTATTGACTAACGCGTGCGTGCGTAAGTGTGTGTGTTGTGTGTGTGTGTGTGGTGTGTGTGTGTGTGTGTGTGTGTGTGTGTGTGTGTGTGTGTGTGTGTGTGTGTGTGTGTGTATGTGTGTGTGTGTGTGTGCGTGCTGTGTGTGGTGTGTGTGCGTGTGTGTGTGTGTGTGTGTGTGCGTGCGTTGTGTGTGTGTGTGTGTGTGCGTGCGTGTGTGTGTGTGTGTGTGTGTGTGTGTGTGTGTGTGTGTGTGCGTGTGTGTGTGTGTGTGTGCGTGCGTGCTGTGTGTGTGTGAGTGTGTGTGTGTGTGTGGTGGTTGGTGTGTGTGGTGTGCGTGTGCGTGCTTGTCGCTGCAGTGCATGTTGACGTCAGTTGCGTGTTGTGTGTGTCAGTGTGTGCTTGTGTGTGTGTGCGTGTAAGCCTCGTTGGCAATCCCAGCACACTGTGCCAGTTCACGTCGTATGCCAGGGTACCCTTCTCTGTCCCGACACGTGCACTTACGTCCAGTATGCCAGTACCCTTTCCCAGCACACGTGCAGTATGCACGTCAGTATGCCAGGGTAACCCTCTTTCCCAGCACACGTGCAGTATGCACGTCAGTATGCCAGGGTAACCCCTCTTTCCCAGCGCACGTGCAGTGTGCACGTCAGTATGCCAGGGTAACCCCTCTTTCCCAGCACACGTGCACTGTCACGTCAGTATGCCAGGGTAACCCCTCTATCCCAGCGCACGTGCACTGTGCACGTCAGTATGCCAGGGTAACCCTCTTTCCCAGCGCACGTGCACTGTCACGTCAGTATGCCAGGGTAACCCCTCTTTCCCAGCGCACGTGCACTGTCACGTCAGTATGCCAGGGTAACCCCTCTTTCCCAGCACACGTGCACTGTCACGTCAGTATGCCAGGGTAACCCCTCTTTCCCAGCGCACGTGCACTGTCACGTCAGTATGCCAGGGTAACCCCTCTTTCCCAGCACACGTGCACTGTCACGTCAGTATGCCAGGGTAACCCCTCTTTCCCAGCACACGTGCGCTGTCACGTCAGTATGCCAGGGTAACCCGGCAGTGGGTGATACTGGGGCAGGGCTGGTAGATGGCTGGCTGCCCTGTAGCGGGTTACCCGTAGGGAGAAGGTTAAGTGTTTGGCTTTCAGTGCTCCCAGTGTTTGCTTGGCAGAAGGTAGCCCGTGTTTCTCCTCTGCTGTTTCTTCATCAAGCGGCCATGGCTGAGGGTCTGTGCCGCGCTCCTTGACTTCTCCTGCACCTAGTGCAGCCTCCAGGGATGGAGCAGACTTCCCCGCCAGCAGTCCGCCTTTGGTCGTCTGCAGGTCGCTGTGAAATAGTCCCGTGTCTGTGATGTTGGAGCATATGTCTGCGTGGTGTACATGGGGACTGGCTTTGCATCAAGTTTGATCAGGGACCGATCTGTGGCTGATGTAGGTGCTGCTGTAGCCATGCAGGCTGACTGGCGCTGTGCCGCTGGTTCTGGAGGCCTTGGTCAGCCTGTGCACTGCTCTCACGGCACCCCGAATACGATCAAAATGTGGTAACAAGTTGACACCCCTGTTTAACGTTTGTATGATCTATTGTTACCTCTTCTTCTTCTTCTTCTTGTTCTTCTTCTTCTTGTTCTTCTTCTTTCTTGTTCTTCTTCTTCTTCTTCTTGTTTTTTTCTTGTTCTTCTTTCTTGTTCTTGTTCTCTTCTTCTTCTTCTTCTTCTTCTTCTTCTTCTTCTTCTTCTTCTTCTTTCTTCTTCTTCTTCTTCTTCTTCTTCTTCTTCTTCTTCTTCTTCTTCTTCTTCTTCTTCTTCGTTGAATGCTCAGACAACAACCACCACTACCTCTCACAGGAGCAAAAGTACATTGTGCTGCCGTTTAACACCTGCCAAGTCAGGCCCAGCACATCCGACATCGGCATGGAGAGATTTGTCATGGTTTAAGACTTACTGGCAAACAGGCGGGAGAATGAACCGAGAA
>CM054162.1:387509-416488 GCA_028751875.1 Rapana venosa
CCTGCAGCGCTGGGAGCTTTCTCCCGGAGAGGCCTGTGTGTGGGATCTGCTCACAGCCATCCAGTGGGCTGTTTAAAGCCCCGCCGACCACAGAGGCCATCATTATGGGAGCTGCCACCTCCAGCTGGCTTCAGTCACGTGTGGACCAGTGTCTGCAGTGGCTCAGCGACTGATCCCAGCTTCGCTGTCTCTGGGACAGCTATTTCTCGAAGCACTGGTCACTGTTGTGTTGTGACACTGTGTATGTAATTCGTGTGTGTGTGTGTGTGTGTGTGTGTGTGTGTGTGTGTGTGTGTGTGTGTGTGTGTGTGTGTGTGTGTGTGTGTGTGTGTGTGTGTGTGTGTGTGTGTAGTGTATCATGTGATAATGATCCTGTGCCTGCTTCTCTTTTCATTCAGTGCCTTGTACAGCTTTTACCCACCATCACAAAAATAGTAAACTCATCACTCTGAAACAACTCAACAGCCATCTTCATTCCAATAATCTCCTTCCCCCTTTTCAGTCTGCATATCGTGCCAACCACAGCACCGAAACCACCCTTGTCCACTCCTTAAACACACTTCTTCAAGCTTCTGATTCCAGAATAATCTCCCTCCTCACTCTTCTTGACTTATCTGCAGCCTTCGACACTATAGACCATTCAATTCTTCTCTCACGTCTAAAAACCCCCACAAAAAACGTTTGGTATTACAGGCACAGCCTTCACCTGCCTTATTTCATACCTCACAGACCGATTCCAAACAGTTGCAGTAAACAAGGTTCAATCATCACCTTTCAAACTGGAATGTGGAGTCCCACAGGGATCAGTTCTTGGCCTTGTTCTTTTTACTCTTTACACTGCTCCCCTTTCACATATAACAAATCGTCATCAGATCAGCCATCATTTTTATGCAGATGACTCTCAGATTCTTAGCAGTGATACTCCTGAAAATTTTCCTTCTCTCTTGATTAATATGTCCTACTGCCTTCAAGATATCCAAAATTGGATGATACATAACAAGTTACAGCTAAATGCAGATAAAAAAGAAGCCATGCTTGTAGGTACGAAACACAAACTGTCTTCCATCACAACTGCTTCAATAGAATTCGACAATACGTCTGTCCCTCTAGCCACTGCTGTGAATTATCTAAGGGTCTTTATCGACAACACACTCTCCATGCAAAAGTTCATCACCCAGACCTGCCAGTCATGCTACTATCAATTACGGCGTATTAGTGCAGTTCGAAAGTACCTTTTCACTGATGCAACATCCAAACTAATCACGTCTCTCATTCTCTCACGTCTGGATTATTGCAATTCTCTTCTGGCTGGTCTGACATCATCATCTATCCACTCTCTTCAACGTATACAAAACTCTGTCCCCCGACTAGTCCTCAGAAAGAAAAAAAATCTGAGCACATTACTCCTCTCTTGTGATCTCTCCACTGGCTGCCTGTGTCACAGAGAGTAAACTATAACATCTGTACCCTCTGTTACAAATGTCTCCACAAAACTGCACCTTCCTACCTCTGTGAATGTCTTCACCTGTACACTCCATCTCGATCCCTCCACTCTGCTGCAGATACCTTGTGCTTACGAATACCTAGATTCAACCAGTCCACAGTCGGCCGTCGCTCTTTCTCTATTTCTGGTCCAGTGATCTGGAATGACCTCCCTCTCTCCCTTCGCCTAAAGCCTACTTTTGACAGTTAAATCCAGCCTCAAAACACATTTATTCCAAATCTAAGACTTTCCCTTCTTGTTTCATCTCATTGCTGTCCTTACCCTCAACAGCCGAAACCCCCTTCACCATGTCAAAATACACAACCTGTGTGTGTGTGTGTGTGTGTGTGTGTGTGTGTGTGTGTGTGCGCGCGCGTGTGCGTGTGTGTGTGCGCGTGTGTGTGCGCGTGTGTGTATACATTTGAATTTGTAAAAATACCTATTAATTGTAACTTGTTGCATGTGTTAGAGTAGGATGAATGCAAGCACTTTGATTTGCTTTTGCATTCCATTTATTATTATTGTTTTTATTATTATTATATATTGAGTCAAAGGTTGTTTACATGCTGTTATAAAATAGAGGATGGACTGAGCAGAGAAAGCAGCTTTATAACACACACACACACACACACACACACACACACACACACACACACACACACACACACACTCACTCATCACACACACACACACACACACACTCAGTCACACACTCACACACTTACACACACACGGGGGGCGGGATAGCCAAGCAGTTAGAACATTGTGCTGGCAACCTGACGACCCGGGTTCGATTCCCGTTCAAGGGGATATTTTCCCCTGGATTTAACTTCAGTGCAGACTCTACTCTCCCCAAAAGTCTATCGGATGAGACTATAAACCGAGGCCCCGTGTGCGAACGCACGCAGAACATCTTGCGCACACGTTAAATCATGTTACGCTTTTGTAAGACTAGGCCATTGTGTGCCGGTGGGAATAGATGACAATTTACCAAACCGCACACACACACGGGGACTGGATGTAAAAAAGCACATCAGTGCTTATTCCATTATCCCCGATATCAACGAATAAAATGAATAAATAAATAAAATTAAACACACACACACACACACGCGCGCGCGCGCGCGCACACACACGCACACGCACACACACACCACACACACACACACACACTCACACACACACACACACCTACACACAGAGGTGGATATCAAAGTAGGGACATTAAAGCGGCAGTGGTCTCACAACTTCTTGTAACTAATCTGAAACTCCTTCCTTCTCCCCTGTGTGCCTGTGGTAAAGAAAACCAGACTGGCGAGCACATCCTTCAGAGGTACACGCTATACAGCGACCTGAGGAAGATGATTGTGTGGCTGACAATGGAGCTAATAACCCTGCACACCAGGCTGTACGGCCCACGAGAGGAGCTGGAAGGGACATGGCGTTACTTTCCCAGAATGTCGTGATGCTGGTGGAGAGGGAGCCAGAGAAGAAGAAGAAGTCGCTGAGTTGTGTGTGGTCCAAAGCGGGAGAGTAAGACTGGCGACCCCCCCCCCCTCTTTCCCCCCCCACCCCAACGCCAGGAGTGTGAAGGGCACAGCAACACCGGCGGCCCAGTCCTCTCTGAGATAACTTTTTCCAGATGCCAGACAGCCCTTGGCTGGGCGAGAGGATGCCACCCTTCTTCTTGCTGACAGGTCTGTGGGTTCAAGCCTGCAGTCCAGTTTTATTTCCAGTAGAGCTAACACTGATCCGAGATGTCACACTGCTGCTGATTCAGTTTCCTCCCCTCTCGGCTCCTCTCAGCTGCTGTCCATGCCCTCTGACCCAGTGCAGCCAGGGCCGGTCAGTGCAGCAGGAGCTGACCAGGCTTACCCCGGTGACGGAACGTCGTCCTCAGTTTAGCACTGGCCCTGGACCCTTGGCTGAACTAGGATGGATCTGTGCAGTGTGGTCAATGGACTTAGGAGATGCGGTATATGTCATTGTTAACGTTTGATGTGTGGAAAGTATGGAACAAGCAACAGCCTTGTGTAGATTCCCAGGAACTAGTGCCTAGGACTGTGCGTGCTTACACGTATCCATACTACAGACTGCAGGACTGAAGCAGCTTACATCCTTGGCGAACACTGGCCAAGTGAAGAGCCCCGGGTCACAGGTGACGTACTCAAACTGTGTGACAAGTGTAGAGAACTGAAGCACAAGAAGAATGTGGCTGAAGGTGCAAAGCCAATTAAGAAGTTAAAAGGCATGAGAAAAGCAAAGGAGACATGGATTGAAGAACAATGCAAACGTATCGAAGAAAACCTGCAGAATAACAACAGCAAGAAACCTACAGGCTTGTGAAAGACCTGACAAACTCAAAATAAGGGGAAAGCACCACCATTCCAGAATAAGCAAGGAAATCAAGTTATTTTAATGAGATGGACTGAGTGCTGCTCTGAATTGTACACACTCACACACAGCAACAGGAGAGAGACCCCAAGGTGTCAGATGTCCCCCACCAACCAGCAACAGCAGCTACCCCATCCTACAGGAAGAAGTTGAAAGTGCAGTAAGATCACTGAAGAGAGGAAAGTCAGCAGGGGTGGACCTCATTCCACCAGAACTGGTCCAGGCAGGAGGAGAGGCCATGACAGAGGTGTTACTCACCATCTGCAGTCAGATCTGGCAGACAGGGGAGTGGCCAGCACCGTAGACACAGTCCCTGATTATCACTCTCCCGAAGAAAGGCAACTTACAACGGTGCCCAAACTCAAGCTGAGGTTGTGGGCGACATGCACGGCCTAGCTGGAGAAGAGCAAGAGCTGGTCAGCCTGGTCAATCACCTCGATGAAGCCTCTTCGGCATGTGGCATGCAGATCAGTGCAGAGAAAACCCAGCTGATGACAAATAGTACAAATGGCATCAGCACGAGCATGATTATAGATGGCAAGAAAATCAAAACCATCCATAGTTTCATATATCTGGGAGCTGTATGTCAGATGAAGGATCAAAACCTGAAATTCTCTCCAGGATAGCCCAGACCACAGCTGCAATGATCAATAGGAAAGTCCTATGGAATAACAAGGACATTTCCATCAGCTTCAAGATCAGATGGATGTGTTCCCTGATCATATCCATATTTTTACACGTGAAATGTGAAACATAACAGTAGACACTGAAAAAAAAGGATACAGGCAGTGGAGATGGGATGCTTTCACAAACTCCTTGGTATGTCATACAGAGATCACATAAATAATGAGGAAGTGAATGCCAGAAATTAAAATGCCATTGGACCATATGAAGAACTTCTGACTTCAGTGAAAATATGCAAACTTAAGTGGTACAGACACGTCAGGAATATCTCGACTGACCAAGACTGTCGGACAAGGAACAATAACAGGATTTATTGATTGAAGCAAAGAGAAGTGAGGTCTCTGAAGCCTCGCTCCCCTACTACCTTATAGGTTATGGTACACCTTTACCTCCTTTCCTATTGATTGATTGATTGATTATTTAATCTTTTATTTCGAGGATAGTGGAATAAGCACTCATGTGGTTTTTTCATCCAATCCCCGTTTGCATGCATTTTTTTGTAAATTTGGTCATCCATTCCCAGCGGCACACATTGGTCTACTCTCCCGAAAAACGGAACGCATTTTAACATGTGCGAAAGATGAGGGTGGGAAGAGGCAGACACAGAAAACAATAGGAAGATAGCATCAGAGAGTGGACTGGCCTTGAGTGGAACAAACTGGTACAGAAACAAGAGGACCACAGAGAGTGGAGGAAGCTGGTTGCAAGATCTCCATTAGTGCCCCCACGGTCCAAGTGACTACGGGTAGTGAGGTGAGGGTGAACGCTGCACACATTCACACAGACATCCTCTCCCTCAGCTTCGTCATTACCAAAGTAGCTGGCAGAAGAATGGGAAATGCAGCTGACAGTGGCTGTGTGGTAAGGACAATGGCTGTGTTTTGCATTGCTAAAACTGGGTTGTTTATCTGTCTCCACTGACACCCCCCTGCCCCACAGCACGGTCTGTCAGACAGAATCAACCTGCTGCTGTTCTGGCTGGCTGTAGCGGACCTGGGCAACCTTCTGTGCCAGCTGCTGTTCATGCCGGGATGCTACCTCACCGACAAGGTCCAGACCAATAACTGGGGCGTTTTGCTGAACACCAAGATCATGTACGGCAGCTGGTGGCTCGGCCATCTCTCTGGACTTCTCGTCGTCAACGTCAGCGTGAACCGCTGTCTGTCAGTGGCTCTACCTCTGAGGGCAAAACGGCTGCTGGGTTACAGGTGAGTCTACCTCGTTTGGTGTTTGCTGCTGGGAGAGAGCGTTGGGATTTACCAATCATGGGATTTTTGAGTATGCCAGTTTTCCCATCGCTTTAAGGTAGCCAGATTCTGGCTTGGGGGATAGTGTTTAAATTTGATATTAATGCGCATGCATATTTTTGTATATTTGTTGCCATCTGTTCTCACCAGCATGCTTGGCCTACTGTTCAAATTCAGAACAGATTTCAACGTGTATGTGTATGTGTATGTGTGTATGTGTGTATGTGTGTGTGTGTGTGTGTGTGTGTATGTGTGTGTGTGTGTATGTGTGTGTGTGGTGTGTGTGTGTGTGTGTGTGTGTGTGTGTGTGTGTGTGTGTGTGTGTATGTGTGTGTGCGTGTGTGTGTGTGGTGTGTGTGTGTGTGTGTGTGTGTGTGTGTGTGTGTGGTGTGTGTGTTGTGTGGTGTGTGTGTGTGGTGCAGGATGTTCTGCGTGTGTTTGCGCAGTGGGCCTCTATTTACAACAATTATGACTCTTCAGCAGACGCTCAGCTGTGCTAGGCTTAACCCGGGCTTGGTCATGGGCTGTCACACCAAGTGCAACTCCCTGACCTCCTGCTTAGCCTGTCCCCACTTAGGTGTTTTAAAGAGCTCTAGGAGTGAAGGGGGATGGACATGAACGTATTTTCAATTGTATCAGTGTGCCTGTTCTATCCCGTGTTCATCCCACAGCTGTCCATTGTCCCCACGTGCCCTGACTCTCCGCTGCTGTCCATTCCATCCCAACCCAGGCAGCTGGGCCAGCTGGTGCTGACTACACAGGAACTGACCGCCCTGCTTTGAGAAAGCCTGGCAGTGTGGGGTACAGTAGCAGGGTCCCTCAGGTTAGGCTGACCTGCTCCTTGACTGTGTTCTGCTGAAGTCGCGCTCTGTGCCCGCCAGCTGAACTGCTCCAGGCTATTCGGCAAGCAGAGCTGGGGAGAAGTAAATGGCAATGGAGGGCTTAGCTGAAGGCCAAATGTTGAAATAATTCAAAACGAAAAAAGAAGTGTATAGTACATGTGGCTTCTTCTTTGTGAATGCTTAGACAGCAACTATTGTTGTCGGATGTACGAGCGAAAATACGTCACGCTGCCGTTAAGCACCTAACAGATCAGGTCCAGCTTATCTGACCTAGCATAAGATAACACGATGTTAAGGATTTCTGGAAATAGGCAGGAGAAAGGGTACAAAAGGCAGAAAATAGACAAGAAGGAGGAGACAGGAAGAAATGGATAAAGGGAGAAGCAAAGAGAGTGAAAGAAAAGAGGACATTTCCATCACATAATTTCCAGAATGTGGGGATGCTATCTCATCTCAGGACGAAGGTCAAGCTACTGCATGCTCTGGTCATCTCAACATATCTGTATGCATGCGAATCCTGGACACTGAATGCAGATCTACA
This sequence comes from Rapana venosa, assembly GCA_028751875.1. Taxonomy (NCBI): domain Eukaryota; kingdom Metazoa; phylum Mollusca; class Gastropoda; order Neogastropoda; family Muricidae; genus Rapana; species Rapana venosa. The sequence continues at coordinate 394,701 of CM054162.1, forward strand.
AAGAAGGATCCAGGCTTTGGAGATGCGATGCCTCAGAAGACTCCTTGGCATTTCATACACGGACCTCATCACCAAGAAAGTCCGACAAACCATCACCCAACAAGTAAAACACTGCAAAGACCTGCTGACCACAGTCAAGAAAAGGAAGCTCAGATGGTATGGACATGTGACTAGATCAGATGGGCTCTCCAAAACCATCCTGCAGGGAACAGCGCAGGGGAGGAGAAGGCGAGGCAGGCCGAAGAAGAAATGGGCAGAAGACAACATCACTGAATGGACCGGGAAATCTTCTCCACAGCCCAGGCACTTGCACACATCCGTCGCAAATGGAGCCAAGTGGTGCAACGTTCACCATTGTAGTGCCCCTTTGACCCTGGGGGGGGGGGGGGGGGGGGGCTACGGGAGCAGATGAGATGATAAGATGATGGGGGATGGTATTTAACATATTCATAAGCCCCCGGCATTCCCAAGGGAGAGAATATGTGTGTTCTGAGAAAGGACCACAGCAGTTACGTACTGAAATAAAGGTGAAAAATGAATCTTGAATGTAAATGATATACAATTAAGCTGCTCAGTAAAAAGATGAAGACAATTTTCCTGTTTGTCTGAGGGTCTGTCTCTTTCGTAAGGAACTGTTACCATCTTTCATGACTGAGGTCCTTGCAAAATGACGTGGTAACTTGCAGAAACTTGAAGGAGAGAAAATATAATAATTACGATAAATAAAATATTCATGATCATCAATCTTGTACTTATCCATTGCAGAGTCATACAGATTAAGACAAAAGCTAAATCAAGTCAGCATCTAGCAAATGTTGTTGTCAATTCACGAATATTTACCTTGGATAGCATAACCCCTCCCTCTGCCACCAGCAACAGCAGCACACAGGAGTTTGTTTGATTCTGTCCTGGCCAGCAGTCTCCTTACTTTTCTTCATTGAACGCTCAGACAACAGCCATTGCTGTCTGTCATTTGAGCAGAAATGTGTTGTGGTGCCTTTCAATGCCGGACAAGTCAGGCTCAGCCAATCCGACTTGGCGCAGGAGATAATTATCTTTTAGGTCGTTGTGGAAAAGACAGGCATGAGAATTGACCAAGAGGGCAGAGAATAGAGATGGAGGAATTGGCAAGAACACAGTACAAACAAGGGGAGGGATAGAGAGGGGGAAATTCCAAGCACATACTGGTCAGGAGGTGAGGATGCTGTTTTTATGCGGACAGGCCCCAGGCATCCCCACAGAAGAGGTTTGTTACTCAGACCAGTGTCCAGTCAAGGAGAGCATGGCAGTCACAAGCTTTCTGACTCTTCCCAGAACCCTGAACTAAGTATGTACGGTCAGTGGTTGCGTCTCCTAGACCGTAACTGACTGACCAGTGGATTTCTCTGTCACTGGCCAGTGTCAGTGGTCACAGTACGTCACCTTCCTGACTGTAACCGGTGAACGGTACCTGGGCGAGGTCAAGACATGGTCCCTTCTGTTCAGTGCTGGCCGAGTCACCACAGAGGTCATGCTCTTCTGCACGCTAGCGCCTCAGCATAGCAGAGCCGTTATTCGATTCATATGACAATTGATGACAAGAAAACCCACCAGCCAGGTGACAAATGTGTCAGCTGCTGTTAAGTCCTGGTTACTGGCAACACCATTGGCTGATACGTTTGTGATCTGCAGGGGTAGCCACCAAGATGACAAGACCAATGACAATGACAATGACAAATTCTTTTATTTCGAGGATAATGAATAAGCACCCATGTGCTTTTTTACATCCAGTTCCCGCCCTTAAGGATATATATGATAATAAAATAAAATAAAGCCCATAGCAATACACTTACACAATATACGGAAAAAAATATCGACACAAAAATCCCCACAAAAATCACCAAAGAGAGAGAGAAAAAAAAGTAGCAACAAGTAAGAAAGAAAGCTTTCTTTCTTACTTGTTGCTACTGCGTTACCCCCTGACTTCATTATTTATGTAAATATAAATAGATAAATAAACAAATAAAATAGATAAAATAAACATAGATGACTAGACCAGGATGTGTTAGCCCCAGACCTTTGTTATTTATTTAAATAAAAATAAATAATTATATAAATAAATAAAACCGAAAAGAATAAACAAAGCTGACACGACCAAGATGTGTTAGCTCCTGACTTTATAATTCATTTAAATATAAATTTTAAAAAAATATATAAAAAATAATTAAAAAAATAGATAAAATCAACACAGGTGACAGGACCAGGGCTGTGATAGTCCCGGAATATATTTTGCCAAGCACCCTGTCACATCTTTTTCATTTTTCTTCAAATGACAAAGAAGTATGCTGGTTGAGAGTATTGTGAATAACATCTAAATATCCATACCAACCTGTCACATCTTCTTCATTTTTCTTCAACTGTACAAAGCAGTGAAGTTGTCTTCACCTGCAACACCTGCACCAGGATCTGCCGCTCCAGGACTGGGCTCTACAGCCACAGTCGGCGCTGCAGTTCCACCACTGACTGACTGACCCATGGCGCATTCTCCATTGTCTCCCGAGACAGACAATGCCAACAACAACAAAGCAGAATGCTGGCCGGCTGTACTATCTATTGTGAAAAACATCTAAATGTCCATACCAATCTGTCACAGAGTCAGTTGATTTTTGCTGCTGTTCTTGTTTGTTTGTTTGTTTTTTCCCCCAAACATTGGTGTTCCCATTTTTGGCTTCTTGAAATGCCTGTGATACAAATGTGTACCAGTTAAAGTACCATCTTCTGTCATCACCCATGTACAGCTGTCTGTAGTTCTATTTACTTATCTCTTGTTTCTGGAAATGTCCCTTCAGCTCTAAAAACTGCTATAGTCACACCTCTACTCAAAAAGCATGACCTTGACCCCAACATTTTGAAGAACTATAGACCTGTTTCCAATCTACTTTTTATCTTTAAAGTCCTTGAAAAAGTAGTTCTCAAACAGCTCAACAACCACCTTCTCTCCAACAATCTTCTTTCTGAGTTTCAGTCTGCCTATCGCGTCAACCATAGCACTGAAACCACCCTAGTACACACTTTAAACACGCTTCTACTCGCTTCTGACTCAGGGAAATCTCCCTTCTCACTCTATTCAACTTATCTGCAGCCTTCGACACTGGTGACCACTCTATTCTTCTCTCCCTCTTCAAAAAACGTTTGGTTTTACTGGAACAGCCCTTACCTGGTTTAGTTCATACCTTACCGACCGATTCCATACAGTCGCAGTACATAAGATTCAGTCAATACCTACCAGATTGGAATGTGGAGTTATGCAGGGATCTGTTCTGGGCCCGGTTCTTTTCACTCTTTACACTGCTTTACTGTCACATACAATCAACTGTCATCAGCTCAACCATCATTTTTATGCAGAAGACTCTCAGATTCTAAGCAGTGACACTCCTGAAAATCTGCCTTCTCTCTTGACAAATATGGCCCACTGCTTTCAAGATATCCAAAATTGCATGACCCAGAACAAGTTACAATTAAATGCAGATAAAACGGAAACCATGCTTGTAGTTACCAAACACAAACTGTCTTCCATTACAACAGCTTCAATACAATTCGGCAATGCATCAGCCCCTCTATCCACTGCTGTGAAGTATCTAGGGTTATTACTGACAACACACTCTCTATGCAAAAATTCATCACATAGACCTGTCAGTCAATTACGGCGTATTAGTGCAATTCGAAACTACCTGTCCACAGATGCAACAGCCAAACTTGTCACTCCTCTCATTCTTTCACGTCTGAACTATTGCAGTTCTCTTTAGGCTGGTCTGCCAGCATCATCTATCCACTCCCTTCAACGTATTCAAAATCCTGCAGCTCGACTAGTCCTCAGAAAGGAAACAAAATATGAGCACATTACTCCTCTCTTGCGATCTCTGCCCTGGCTGCCTGTGCCACAGAGAGTGGATTATAAGATCAGTACCCTCTGTTACAAATGTCTCCACAAAACAGCACCTCCTACCTCTGTGAATGTCTTCACTTGTACACTCCTTCTCGTTCCCTCCACTCTGCTGCATATATTTGTGCTTAATAATACCTAGATTCAACCAATCCACTGTTGGCCGTCACTATTTCTCTGTTTCTGATCCATCGATCTGGAATGACCTCCCTCTCTTCGCCAAAAGCCTTCTTATGACACTTTTAAATCCAGTCTAAAGACATATTTATTTCAAACCTAAGATTTTCCTCTCCTGCTTCATCTCATAGCTTTTCCCCGCCTTCAATAGCCGAGATTCTATCGCCCTGTCAGGGTGTGTGACCTGTGTGTGTGTGTGTGTGTGTGTGTGTGTGTGTGTGTGTGTGTTGTGTGTGTGTGTGTGTGTGTGAGTGTGTGTGTGTGTGTGTGTGTGTGTGTATGTGTGTGTGTGCGCGTGCGTGCGAGCACATTTGGATTTGTTGGAACTATTACGTGTTACTGGTTGTATGACTGTGTAAGAATGAGTTGAGTGCAAGCGCTTTGATATGTCTCTGCAAGATGTTACGCTATATAAATTCCATTTATTATTATTATTATTATTATTATTATTATTATTATTATTATTATCATTATTATTATTATCATTATTATTACTTATGTATATTTCTGAAGCATTCTCAGCCAGGTATATTGTTTGCTCATTCGTTTCTTTGTTTACAAACTACTTTATCTTGATAGTGAGTATTTGTAGTTCTATCTATGATACAATTATCATGGTAGTGTTGTTGTTTTTGTCGCCACGATACATCAGTTACCAGAAGGGGCACAAGCAAGACACGGTGACACAGTTCAGAAGACTCATTTAAAATAATGTTATGTGCAGCCAGTGATTTTATTTTGCCGGCATTTGAGCAAACAGTACTGCTGCACACCATGTTGGTTGAGTTTAAGGCTGATGAGCTTCAAGAGATAGATGAATTTGGAGCACTACGTATTGTTGGAGGAACAATGTGGTGAGAACAATTGTTGGGTGATTATCAATTACATATCTGTTGTTACAATGCATTGTATTATGCACAAGCATGTTACAGATGTTGGTGTTTATTTGTCATTGTGTTTCATACCAGTCTGTTGGGGTGAGGGGCTGGCGGCCACAGCTACCTACAACTGCTTTGTCAAACTCAACTGGAAGGAGACACTTTGTCCCCTTTAGATTTGTTTTCTCAGTATCAATCGACATTGCCGGCACAATCAATTCATCATCATACTTCGCACGTCGGAACACACTGTTTGCTCAGACTGGACAGGAACTGTGAACTGCCAGTCAACTCTAAACACAGCTGTCAATCTATGTTTGGAAAATGGAAGAACGGAAATGATTCACAAATTACTGATTGGCAGATGACTCACAACTAGTGTTGTATCTTGAAAGGAATGAAAAGTGAAACCTTTTTGAGAGTTGACAACGTTCCCTGTAGCTGTCTCGCTTAGCGGGCAATGGTTTCTCCCCTGCTTGGACTTCAGGGAGTTCCCTGCTTGTAGGCAGCATGCCTGGTGATCTCACTGTGGGGAGTGGCGTGAGTAAGTGCTGGAAGGTAGCCCAGTATAGTGTTGGTGAAGCCACTTCATCTGACCTCACACATCTATGCCAACAGCTCGTCATATGTGACACTGCTTGTTTTTCTTTTTTCCACAAACGTGTTCCCCATGTCTCCTTGCCTCTACTGATGTTCTCTGTAACATGAAAACAAAATATTGGTAGAGGTAAAATGATAAGAGGAACGTTATTGCGATCATGTACCTTTTTGTGTTGTCTGTGATTATTGCGGACGATTTACTCTCACCTCGATGGACAAATAATGATACAGTGATACCCTTGTGGAGGCAGGGAATGATGACCTCAGAGATGGATCTGAACTGAACTGAACTGAACTAAACTGAATTGAATTGAACTGACTTGAACTGAACTGAACTGACCTGACCTGACCTGAACTGAACTGACCTGACCTGACCTGAACCGAAATGACCTGAAATGACCTGAACTGAACTGACTTGACCTAACCTGAATTGAACTGACCTGAACATCAGCTGAACTGAACTGAATTGAACTGACCTGACCTGACCTGGACTGAGCTGAACTGAACTGAACTGGCTCCTGTGTCAACCCCGGCTTGGACAGGGCAGACAGGCAGGCAGGCAGGCAGGCAGGCAGGCAGGCAGGCAGGCAGGCAGGAAGGCAGGCAGGCAGGCAGGCAGGCAGGCAGGCAGACAGACAGGCAGACAGGCAGACAGGCAGGGGGGACTGCTGGAGCAACGCGTCCTCCTCCAGGTCTTTGTGCAGGAGAACCAGGGTGTAAGCCAGGGGAGACAACCCCTCCGCGGGGGTCGAGAGGTAACGCGCCTGCCTACAAAGCAAAACGTCCGGATCGGAAGTCTGCGGTGGTCCGAATCCCGTTTGGGCCAGAAACTTTCCCCCATCCATTAGACCATGAGTGGTGGTCTGGGTGCTAGTCTTTCGGATGTGACGATAAACCGAGGTCCCGTGTTTTACACATACTTAGTTAACGCACGTAAAAGAACCCACGGCAACAAGAGAGTTGTCCCTTGCAAAGTTGTGTAGAAGAAGCCACTCTGACAGGGAGACAAATACAGCTGCAGGATAAAAAGAAAAAGGGTGGCGCTGCTCTTGTGGCGACGTGCTTTTCCCGGGTAGAGCAGCCCAAATTTTCAAGCAGAGAAATCTGCGTGACTTAAAGTGGTATGAAAATGAAGCAAACTATACAAGGCTAATCCAGCAGAAAGCAGCCCTGAAGCGTCCATGGGAGCTGGACATGACCGTCAACACCAAAGGTTGGGGAGAGGCTGGAGGCTCCAGTGCTGAACTCGCGCCGCTCCTGCATGTGCTTCAGCCTGAGAGCCGCCCTGCTACAGAGAGAGAGCAGAGCACCTGCTACAGAGAGAGAGCAGAGCACCTGCTACACAGAGAGAGCAGAGCACCTGCTACACAGAGAGAGAGCAGAGCACCTGCTACACAGAGAGAGAGCAGAGCACCTGCTACACAGAGAGAGCAGAGCACCTGCTACAGAGAGAGAGCAGAGCACCTGCTACACAGAGAGAGAGCAGAGCACCTGCTACACAGAGAGAGAGCAGAGCACCTGCTACACAGAGAGAGCAGAGCACCTGCTACACAGAGAGAGAGCAGAGCACCTGCTACACAGAGAGAGAGAGCAGAGGACCTGCTACACAGAGAGAGCAGAGCACCTGCTACACAGAGAGAGAGCAGAGCACCTGCTACACAGAGAGAGAGAGCAGAGCACCTGCTACACAGAGAGAGAGCAGAGCACCTGCTACACAGAGAGAGCAGAGCACCTGCTACACAGAGAGAGAGCAGAGCACCTGCTACACAGAGAGAGAGAGCAGAGGACCTGCTACACAGAGAGAGCAGAGCACCTGCTACACAGAGAGAGAGCAGAGCACCTGCTACACAGAGAGAGAGAGCAGAGCACCTGCTACACAGAGAGAGCAGAGCACCTGCTACACAGAGAGAGAGAGCAGAGGACCTGCTACACAGAGAGAGCAGAGCACCTGCTACACAGAGAGAGAGCAGAGCACCTGCACACAGAGAGGAGGCAGAGCACGCAGCAGAGAGAGCAGAGCACTGCTACAAGAGAAGAGACATAGCACCTCTACACAGAGAGAGCAGAGCACCTGCTACACAGAGAGAGAGCAACACCTGCTACAGAGAGAGAGCAGAGCACTGCTACACAGAGAGAGAGCAGAGCACCTGCTACACAGAGAAGCAAACTCCACAGAGGAAGATTGCAGGCACCTGCTACCAGAGAGAGCGAGCACCTGCTGACACAGAAGAGAGCTTAGCACCTCTACACAGAGAGAGCATAGACACTGCTACAGAGAGAGAGCAGAGGACCTGCTACACAGGATGAGCAGACACCTGCTACACAGAGAGAGCGAGCACTGCTACACAAGAAGCAGTAAGCACCTGCTACACAAGAGACAGAGCACTGCTAACGAGAGAGAGAGGACCTGCACACAGGAGAGCAAGCCCTGCTACACAGAGAGACAGAGCACCTCTAACAGAGAGGAAGAGAGCACCGCTAAAAGAGAGAGCAGAGCCCTTGTACACAGAGACAGCACCTGCTACACAGAGAGAGCAGCGACCTCTACACAGAGAAGCAGAGACTGCTAACAGAGAGAGCAGAGCACCTGCTACACAAGAGAGAGCAGTCACACGCAGAAAGCACCCGAAGCAGACCTGCTACACAGGAGCGACACTGCTACACGAAGAGCAACACCCACAAGTGAGAGCAGAGCACCTGCTACACAGATGCAGAGCACTGCACACAGAGACGCATGCACTGCACCTGAGAGCACGCACCTGCTACAGAGAGAGAGCAGAGCACCTGCTACACAGAGAGAGCAGAGCACCTGCTACACAGAGAGAGAGCAGAGCACCTGCTACACAGAGAGAGAGCAGAGCACCTGCTACACAGAGAGAGCAGAGCACCTGCTACACAGAGAGAGCAGAGCACCTGCTACACAGAGAGAGCAGAGCACCTGCTACACAGAGAGAGAGCAGAGCACCTGCTACACAGAGAGAGCAGAGCACCTGCTACACAGAGAGAGCAGAGCACCTGCTACACAGAGAGAGAGCAGAGCACCTGCTACACAGAGAGAGCAGAGCACCTGCTACACAGAGAGAGCAGAGCACCTGCTACACAGAGAGAGAGAGCAGAGCACCTGCTACACAGAGAGAGCAGAGACCCGGGGAGTGGAGGAAGCTAGCTGCACATCTTCATTCCACGGTCCAAGGGACTGACGGGATATTTTTTTTAACTCCTTTACCCTTTTATTTCTGGGAAAAATGGAAGAAGCACTCATGTGCTTTTATCATCCAGTCCCCGTGTGCATGCATGGATAGGTGGGGCGAGGCGCTTTCTACACTGGCATGAAGGAAGGCAAAACTCTGCCAGTCCCAGTGACGTCAGCCCCCAGTCCAGGTCCAGTTCACTGTCCTGTGTCAGAGACAGAGACTTCTTGGCGGGTTGAAAGCCATACACACTAGCAGTCACCGTGTCAGCATCACGCCACAGAACAAACACCACAACACACTGTCGCAACATCAGCACGCGCCCATCGCACTATTGAAGCACCCCAGTCCAGCCTCGCCTGCCTCCAGTCAAACCCTCAAAGGGAGCTAACTAGCGCGGACCTGCCCAGCTGGGCTGGAAGAGAGGAACTGAGGGGCAGCTGAGATCTGCTGAAGGGGCGAGAAGTGGGACCCGTCGGTATGATTGTAGTAAATGTGAAGTTATTGTTTTGCTATATACTATCAACAATAAACATCAACACCAATACATAATAATTATAGCAAAACCGTTGTTGTTGTTGCATGTTTCCAAGCTTAACTCGTGGGATCTTTCAAACACAGCGCTCTGACACAGACATCCATCCCCCTTTGGTCGTTGGCGACGTCGGGAATCCACACTGGGTGCGAAGTGTGGGTTTTTTTGGGTGTGGGTCTGGATCCCTTGATGTGCCTCCCCACATCGGCAGTCCTACTCTGACTTCATAATGCATGATATTCTCTGTTTCCATTGGAAGTGAGAACTGGTTTTTATGTCAGGAACTTACTGGGCTGTCAACAATCCGAAAATCATACATTTGTCGCCAAACTTTACCAAAACAGGCCTTTTGCAATCAACTTACCTCTGCAGAAATCAACACACCCAACATTTAGAGGGACATGATAATTGTAAGTTTCAAAATATCACTTTTGATTAAAGATTATACCTATGCTTTGGCCCGTAATAAAAACGATGATTTGAAACATTCTTTGAGTCCAATTATCTGTGAAGAAATGCTTTATTATCAAAATATCTAAGATCATACACATCGCTGAACTGGTTTAGGTTGTGTTTGTCATACTGCCCACAGGTCCACGTGACCGCCATCACCGTGTGTAAAGTGGAGTGGTTTACATTGTGTGTAAAGTGGAGTGGTTTACATTGTGTTTTGTCATACTGCCCACAGGTCCACGGTGACCGCCATCGTCCTGTGCTACCTGCTGTCGCTGCTGGTCTTCCTGCCGGGCATGCTGGCCTACAGCAGGGACTGGAGAACCGACCCCGCCACCAACCGCAGCATGGCCTACATGATCAAGACGCCGTGGTTCCCTTTCGATCACCGCTCAGCTATCAAAATGATTTATGTCTGTTTCGCCGTCGCTTTACCTATTTTACTGTGCGTCATGATCGTCTGCTGCACCATCACCATCCTCAACCTACGCCAGGCTTCACGTCAACGGCTGAAGATGACTGGGAACGTGGCAGAAGAAAGTAAAGCTGGACAGAACAGGATCACTGTGATGTTGCTGGTCATCTGCGCTGTGTTTTTCGTGCTGGCCATTCCAGAAACGGCTTTTGCTGTTGTACGACTGGTGGTTCCGGGCTTCAGCGTGTATGGGAAATACCACAACACTCTCATCGTCATTTACCAGCTTTTCTGGATCACTATCTGTCTGAATTCTGCGGCGAATTTCTTTGTCTACTTTGCCTTGAGTTCTCGATTCCAAACAACACTGAAGATTGGTTTTGTGCAGTCAGGTCCAGAAGCAGAACAGGGGTTGAGGAAGTCAGTGGAAGGCAGTGATGTGTGGATGACCAGGAATAAACGGCTGCACGTCCTTGAATGAGCCAAGGTCACCGTGTGGCTGCATGCAGGGTCTGCTGACACCAGGCTCTGTGATCCGCTTTTATCTCTGTCCATGTCTGTCTGTCTGTCTGTCTGTATGTTATTCTGTCCCTTGGCCTAATTGTGTGTGAGCTTGTGTGTGTGTGTGTGTGTGTGTGTGTGTTGTGTTTTGTGCGTGTGTTTGTGCGTGTGTTTGTGTGTGTGTGTGTATGTGTGTGCCTGTGTGTGTGTGTGTGTGTGTGTGTGTCACGCCTGTCTGTGTGTTGATCTGATGTTTTCTGTCTGTTGGCCTGGTGTGTATGTGTGTCTGTCTGTATATACATGTGTGTATATCTACTATGTATCTATTCTACTTTCTATCTGACTATCTATCTTCTATCTATGCTCTGATCTATTATCTATCTATCATTGTCTATCTATCTGTCTATCTATCTATCTATCTATATCTATCTATCTATCTATCTATAACTATCATCTATCTATGTATCTGTCTATCTATCTATCTATGTATCTGTCTATCTGTCTATTATCTATCTATCTATCTATCTATTATCTATCTATCTATCTATCATATCTATCCATCTATCTATCCATCTATCTATCCATCTATCTATCTATCTATCTATATATCTATCTATCTATCTATCCATCTATCTATCCATCTATCTATCTATCTATCTATCCATCTATCTATCTATCTATCTATCTATCTATCTATCTATCCATCTATCTATCTATCTATCTATCCATCTATCTATCTATTTATCTATCTATCCATCTATCTATCTATCTATCTATCTATCCATCTATCTATCTATCTATCTATTTATCTATCTATCTATCTATCTATCTATCTATCTATGTGTGATACGGAAGGCGGGGTACCTGCACCTTCTCTACCTCTTCACTGCTGCCAACATGTGGAGGGTCCAGCAGACCTAGCAGTGGGGAACAGCTGCTGCAGAAAAACGAGATCCCCAAACCCCGCCTGCATGTCCGTTCTCCATCGTCCAACGTTCACACAGTGTGTCTGTCTATATAGTAATGTAGAGAGTCCTAATCAGGAATCCTTTAGGTAACCACCCCGATTCCCAGCACCATCCGATCCAGCACCAGAAATGGGATCCTAAACTTATCCTATTATCTTTAGTATCCCTAAAGAGGATTAGGGCTCGCCTACTGGTGGGCTGGGAGTGATAAAGGGGGATAGAAAGAGGATAGAAGAAAAATAGAAAAGAACTATAAAAGGGAGACAGTAAATAGTAGTGAAAATTATTACCTCAACTTACTCAGCAATCACACTGAAACACTATGAATGTGACGAACAACAACATTCATTCAATGTAATTCTTCAGGCCAAGCAAATTGGGTTCACAAATTTATTCTACTACTACTACTACTACTACTACTACTACTACTACTACTACTACTACTCACACACATCACCAATTGTATTACAAATACAATTTAAAACACAAACTATTCTGTAAATTACTTTGTCCAGTCCTCACTACCAACCAATCATGGATGTCTCAGATCAGGGATACCAATCATCACAAGACCCATACAGCAAAACGGAAACTCTAACCAGAGTTTGCCATAATAAAACCAACCTTTAAAATGTATTCTCAGCTTACCTCTTTCCCAACTTTTATGAGAATAATTATCCTCACAACAAATCAAACGTATCCACTAAAATTGTCATGTACAATAACTAGTCTTACACATGTTTCATTTACTTGAGGACAGCTGATGGTCTATCCTATGAAACTGTAAACATTAACTCACATTAATTTAAATTGATGAATCCCCAACGACATTCCCAAGTCATTGCACCTGTTTAAACATAACTATGTCATTCCTCACAAAAAATATAATTTTGCATTCTTAATAATAATCATTACAAAACTGTACTAGGCTTTTACACACATATATTATACGGAGTGATAAACCTTAGTTGTATTCAGCATTTTGTTAGCTGAACAATATTTTGTCCCAAATCGAACCTGGCACAACAAAGACAATGACTAAGTTCGAATTTGCCACTTGCTCCCTTGTTCGAATTAATAACTTCTAAATTCACAAGCTTGAAACCTTCAAACACAAAATTAGACAAATGCCTCATAAACCCTTCTCAAAATTAAGTTAGGTCAGCTTAAAAAGAGCAACCCTACCTTAATGGGGAACACCTCGAGCAAAGACGCTCATCTCCCTACCGTCTGGGAGGAAAAGGACGCTAGCAAAAAGGCGGCAATTTAAACCCAAGGGAAATAATTCACCGGTAGAAAATTACCCTTGTAGTAAATTGGAGTCATTTTCCTTGCTATACTTAGTAACAATCAACACAAAGGACTCTTTGTGTGTGATGTGTTACACGCACCCTTCGCAGGAAAATGTTGCTATCTTTTTACCAAAAAGTATCAACATTTAAAAACAAACTTGACCCCCTCTGAAGACAAACATGAAAGTCCTTAACTTGAACAAAGATGTATACATACCCAATGTGAGCTATGTACCAAAATGCAACCCAAAAACTCCTCCAAGGCAAAAAATCTCTAAGGCCTCCACTTGATCCTGATTGTGTATTTTAAGACATACCTGTCCAATCTAATTTGGACACTGGACTGAAAAACCTTAACACAAACATTCTAGATCTTCAAAAATATAGAAACATGAACCCTGAAATACATGCAAAAACGAGTCAGACACTGGACAAAAAATGCAAAACACAAAAACATTCATGTTTTCAAATGTTAGAAAAACATGAACCTCAAAGTAAACCCGTGTAGACCCACAATGCTACACTCTGCAAATATGCAGCAAAACACATTCAGAAAAAAACTACAAAACTTCCAAAAGTACATTTGGTTGCTGTCCACAACTATTTTTCTGTTCCTGCAACTGTTTAGGTTGCACAGGAACAAAATCACACCTGTTGGTCAGATCAGGAGTCCGAACACTCACAGACTTTCTTGGTGCAGGCACTGGCTTCCATTCTGACTTCTCAGGAGTGGAGTTTTCACAGCCAGGCCTATACACACTAACTAAACAACTCCTCTGACCTCCAACTAGCAAATCATCATGGGAGCCATCCTTCAGGGCATCCCACCGGCTGTTGGAAGGAGGCTTGGAGTCACCAATGCCTTGACCACAGCCACTTCTTTCCTGCTTACGAGGAAAACTGCTCGAACTATATTTTCCTCACCACTTAATAATAATAATAATAATAATAATAATAATAATAATAATAATAATAATAATAATAATAATAATAATAATAATAATAATAAAAATAATATTGATGATGATGATGATAATAATAATAATAATATATGAAATTTATATAGCGCTGAATCTTGTAAAACAAACAAATCGAAGCGCTTGCACTCAAATCATTTACGCGCATGCAACTTTCCTCAAATATGATAACATATTTCAAATTTATGCGCACACACACACACACACACACACACACACACACACACACACACACACACACACACACACACACACACACACACCCGCGAACACACTTAGGAGATGAAGGATGCTGTTGAAAAGTAAAGACGGATATGAGGGGAAAGTTTCAGGTAGGAAATGAGTGTGTTTTGAGGCTGGATTTGAAGGTATCAAGAGAAGGTTTTTGGCGAAGTGAAAGAGGGAGGTCATTCCAGGTGGACGGACCAGAAACAGAGAAGGAGCGACAGCCAACAGTGGTTTGTTTGAATCTGGGTGTTCGAAAGCACAAAGTATCTGCGGCTGAACGAAGGGAACGGGATGGAGTGTACAGGTGAAGACAGTTACAAAGATAAGATGGTGCAGATTTGTGGAGACATTTGAAACAGAGGGTATTGATCTAATACTTCAGTCTTTGTGAGATTGGTAGCCAGTGAAGAGATCGCAGAAGAGGAGTGATGTGTTTAGATTTTTTTTTCTTTCTAAGGACCAGTCGAGCTGCAGAGTTTTGAATGCGTTGAAGAGAGTGGATGGATGATGCTGGTAGACCAACCAAAAGAGAATCACAGTAGTCTAAACGTGAAAGAATGAGAGACGTGACGAGCTTGGAAGTTGCATCAGTGGACAGATACTTGTGAATCGCGCTTATGCGCCGTAGTTGATAGTAGCAAGACTGGCAGGTCTGCGTGATGAATTTTTTTTTCATAGAGAGTGTGTTGTCAAGAACTACTCCTAGATACTTCACAGAGTTGGACAAAGGAACTGACGCATTGTCAAATTCTATTGATGTTGTTGTGATGGAGGAAAGTTTATGTTGGGTCCCTATGAGCATGGCTTCTGTTTTATCGGCGTTAAGTTGTAACTTGTTCTGAGTCATCCAGTTTTGAATGTCTTGAAGGCAGTAGGACATATTTGTCAGGAGGGAAGGCAAGTTTTCAACAGTATCACTGCACTGAAGCATGTATCTATGTATGTATCTATGTATCTATGTATGTATCGATGTATGTATCCATCTATCTGTGTATGTATCTATGCATGTATCTATCTATCTATATATCTATATATGTATATATGTGTATGTATATGTATAGCCAGATACATAGATAGATACATAGATACATACATAGATACATAGCTACATACATAATAATAATAATGTATGGAATTTATACAGCGCTGAATCTTGTAAAGCAACAAATCAAAGCGCTCAGATTTTATTTCATACCACTTTAAGTCACGGCAGATTTCTCTCCGTGAAATTCGGGCTGCTCTCCCCGGGGAGAGCGGGAGAACGCGTCGCCACTTAGCGCTGCGCCACCCTTTCACCCTTTTTTTTTTTTTTTTTTTTTTTTTCTCTGCAGCTGTATTTGTTTCCCTATCAGAGTGGCTTTTTTCTAAGAATTTTGCCAGGGACAACTCTCTTGTTGCCGTGGGTTTTTTTACGTGCGCTAAATAATTACGTGTAACACACGGGACCTCGGTTTATCGTCTCATCCGAAAGACTAGCGCCCAGACCACCACTCATGGTCTAATGGATGGGGGAAAAATTTCCGGTCCAAACGGGGTACGAACCGCCGCACACTTTAGACCCGGACTTTTCGCTTTCTAGACAGGCGCGTTACCTCTAGACCACCGATCCACCATAGATACATACATACATATACACATAGATACATAGATACAGAGAGAGAGTTATAACTGTTAAAGTAACCAATATCCCGAGATCAAGATTTGTGCACATT
This sequence comes from Rapana venosa, assembly GCA_028751875.1. Lineage (NCBI taxonomy): Eukaryota > Metazoa > Mollusca > Gastropoda > Neogastropoda > Muricidae > Rapana > Rapana venosa. The sequence goes on from CM054162.1 coordinate 410,550, forward strand.
AAACATCGCCCACGCTACACTGCAGTGATATACAAGCTGACTCGAAAGACAGACTGAACTAGCATGATCTCTCTCTCTCTCTCTCTCTCTCTCTCTCTCTCTCTCTCTCTCTCCTCTCTCTCTCTCTCTCTCTCTCTCTCTCTCTCTCTCTCTCTCTCTCTCTCTCTCATATGTCACAATGTTTCTCTCACAGCCACAAGCATGTGCACAAAACAATATGCCAAAACACCACTTGAGTTTCAAACATTTAATTAAGAGCATATCAGTAAGAAGCAGATGATCATAGTAACGACACCCTAACACACACGGGGACGAGCAATGATCATTTCAATAATTAGTATCCACTTATCCAGTGGCAAACTATAATACATTCTAGTTTTGTTAATCTATAGCATTAATAATAATATTAATAATGATAATAATAACAATAATAATAATAACAACAACAACAACAACAAGAAATGGAATATATATAGCGATATTTTTTACAAAGACAAATCAGAGTGCTTGCATACGACTTATTCTTACATATTCATGCAGCCAATAACAATTAATAACTTGATTAAATAAATTCAAATGTACACACTAACACACACACACACACACACACACACACACACACACACACACACACACACACACAGTCCTCTCGGGAAGTCCTTCGGATGAGAATATAAACCGAGGCCCCGTGTGCGAACGCACGCAGAATATCTTGCGCACATGTTAAATCCTGTTCCGCTTTTCGTAAGAGTAGGCCATTGTGTGCCGGTGGGGACAGATGACAGAATTCACAAATCCGCATACACACGGAGACTGGTGGTAAAAAAACACGTAAGTGCTTATTCCATTATCCTCGATATAAAAGAATAACATAATAATATAAACACACACGCACATACACACATAATAGTTATAACTTTGGCAGGGGGATGGGATTTTGCAGTTGAAGGAAGAGACAGTTCTGAGATGTAAGAGGATGTTTAAATCTTACATTTGAATCAGGAATGTCTTGAGACTAAGTTTAAAAGTGTCATGAAGAGGCTTTTGGCGAAGAGAGAGGTGGAGATCATTCCAGGTGGATGGGCCATAAACAGAAAGAGCATCGGCCAACATTGGATTGTTGAATCTATTCAGTCTTTGCTCTCTGCTGTGCACACTTCAATGGAGCCCTCATTTCCAGGAACAAGACATCTGGCCGGTTCAAGGCTGGACACCACTGCCGACATGAAGAACATCTGGAAGGGTCAAGGCTGGACACCACTGCCGACATGAAGGTCATCTGGGAAGGGGCAAGGCTGGCACCACTGCCAACCCTGAAGGGATCGGGAGGGCCCCCACCGTTTCCCCCATTGTCCACAGTTCCCCGCGCAACGCGTTTACTGTACCCGGTAGAACGCCAATGCCCGGGACGTTTCCAAACGGCCCCGTCAAGTGGCACGGCCTTTTGCTGCACCCCTTTTTTTTCCATGTATTATTCTATAAAATAATTTCCGGGCCCTTTGGGTTTGGGGGAAGGGGGGGGGGGCAATGGCCCCGCCAATCACTACCAATTCACGGTCAGTGGAAAAGTACTTGGGGGTTGTAGTTTACTTCAAAAAGGTTTGTTCTCATTTTTTTTGGGGTTGTTCTTTGTTATTTTTTTTTGGGGGGGGGGGGGAAATTAGAAACCCGATTTTCAAAAACCCAAAAAATCTACAGTGTTAATTTCAAGCTCTTATAACAATTTTTTCTGCTAAAAAGGGAAGAATAAAATCTGCAACTGGGAAAATTTGTAATTTAAAAGTTATAAGTTCTAAAAGGAATAACTTGTTAACGTGAATCCCTTTTTGCTGATTTTCCAAAACATCATTTCTTACAAGAAAGGGGATTTGGGGATCACCCGCCCGAACCCCCATCTCCATCAAAAACCCCGTTACTTGGCCCCTTTAAAAATGTCCCCCAAAATTGATATTTGAAAACAGTTTTTTTAATCATTTACAGAAGTTTCCAAATTAAACGAAGTGTTTTTAACTTTTAAAATAATTTAATAAAAAATAAAAAAATTAAATTATAAAGCGTATATCTTGCAAAAACAAATCAAAGCGCATTTCCCTTCAGTTAAAAAATTTCAGTCATGCAATCATATAAAATAATTTTTAAAAAAAACATATATTCAAAAATGTTGCGCCTTTCAGACAAAAACTATTAAAAAAAATTTTTTTCCCGTCAAATTTTTTTTCAAAAAAAACACACGATCAACAGTCATAAACTTTAGAGGGTGATTTGGGCATGGGTTAGTGAGGGTTGGGTAGTTCTGATTGAAAAGGAGGGGGGACTTAGGTTTTAAATAAAAAGTCTTGAGGTGGATTTAAAAGGTATAACTAGGTTTCGGCAAAAAGGACAAGGGGGCTCATTCCAGGTCGTTTGGGCCCGAAATAGAGAAGACCCGGGGGCCAAAGAAAGGGTTGGTTGAAACGAGGGAGTCTTAACCCCCGGTATCTGCAGTAGAAGGGGGGAACGTGAAGGGTGTACAAAATAAAACATTCACAGAGATAGGAGGGTGCTTTTGTGGGGACATTTGTAACAGGGGTATGTTTTATAAAGTACTCTCTTGGCCCCAAAGGGAGCCGTTTAAAAAGATGCCCAAGGGGGGGTAAATTTTTCAGATTTTTTTTCTGGAATAGTCGAGCTGGGGGGGGAGTTTTTTAGTTTTAAGGGGGTGGTAGATGTTTTGGGAGAAAACCCCCAAAAGAGAAGGGAATAGTCCAGACGTAAAAGAATGAGAGATTGTAGTTTTGAAATTTTTCATCGGGGGAAGGTACTTTCTAAATTTCAATAATAAAGTCGAAAGGGTAGTACACGGGCTGGGAAAGGGTTTTGGGGGGGTTTTGTTTTTGCCCTTGAGGGTTTTTGACGATAAGACACCAAGGGTACTTACAGCAGTGGATAAGGGACTAAAGCATTTTCCGAGTTTTTTTTTGGGAAACGCTGTAAAGGGAAAAGAGTTTGTGTTTGTCCCTCCCGATGGATTTTGGGGTTTTGTCCATTTATTGTAATTTGTTCGGGGTAATTTCCGTTTGAAAAATTTCCAAACAGTGGAACATATTTTTTTCAGGAGAGAAGTAGAATTTTTTGGAGTAACACTGCTTTGAATCGGGGATTCATCGCGGGAAAAATGAGGTTTTATTTTTTGGGCGGGTTTTTTATATTGTGCGTGGGGCAGTGTAAAAAGGGGAAAAGAAGGGGCCTTAAAATGAAACCCTGTGGGGGTCCCCATTCCAGTTTTTGGGAGGTATTGATTAAATCTTTTTTACGGAAAAATTTAAACGGGCAGTAAGTATTTAATTTTAAACCGGTGTGGGCTTGGCCGTAAAAACCCGAAAATTTTTTATTTAAACCGGGGGAGAAGAATTGAGTTTCATATATTGAAGGCGCTGAAAATTTTGAGTAGAAATGAGAAGGGAGATTTCCCCGAGTCAGAACAGTAGAAGCGGGTTAAAGTGTGTGCTAGGGGGGGTTTCAGTGCGGGGGGTTTCGGAAGGCAAAATTTAAATTTGGAAGAAATTGTTGGGGAGAAAGGGGGTTGTTGACTGTTTGAGAAATACTTTTTTTAGGGCTTTTGAAAAAAGGGAATTGGAAAAAGGGGCTTTTTAAAGTCAGAAAGTTAGGGTCAAGGGGGCGTGCTTTTTGAGGGAAGGTTGAATATAACAGTTTTTTTAGGGATGGAACCCTTTCTGAAACAAAAGATGCGTTTCAAATTTCGTGATAGTGGGGGAAAGTTTCGGTAGGGGACTGTGTGAAAAGAAAAAGAGGTATAGGACAAATCACATGATTTTTTGTCATTTTTTTTCAGAAATTTTCTGATTTCTTTCCACTTGTGGAAAAAAGAAAAGGGGAGGGGTGCCCAAAAACTGGGGGTCAGGAAGTAAGGTGGGAAGGGGCCCGATCCGTCCAGTTTGGAGCGAATGTTATGGACTTTTTTAAAAAGGATCAGAAAAAAATAGAAGGGGGTTCAGAGTGGAGTGGTTAAGGCGAGGCTTGCCTTACAGATCCCGAATGTGTTTTGAGGGAAAAAGAGATTTCATTGAAGGGCATCAAGAACTTGAGAAGAGAATTTCTTTTTTTTTTTCTGAAAAAAATTAAAAAATTTTCCCTTTTTTTACTTTTTTTCGGAAAAAGCTTGGGATTTAAATTTTCCCTTTTTTAAAATGTTCGCCATGTCGCTCTTTTTTCCTTGGGGTTTCGCCCTTTTGGGCCAAGGGTTCAAGGGTTTTACCTGGGACATGGTACAGGGAGGGGAGGGCAGTGGGGGGGCTAATCATTTTAAGCAGGTTTGGTGAGAACCTATTGTAGTGTTTTTGAGGGGTTATTTTTGTCAGAGGTTTTGTTTGGGGTTAAACAGGGTTGTGCAGAGAAAGTTTAAAAATCTAAAGGCCCTTTAGGGTTTCGAAGGGGCGACCCTACTTTTTCTTTTTTTTTAAAAGATTTTTCAAAATTTTGAGGGGAAAAAAAAAAGCGGGAAAAAATCAGAAAGTAGTTTATCCGTGGTAAAATACAGATGTGATCATATCTTTGGGGAAAAATCGGTTAAAATTGCCAAATCTAAATATGTCCGAAATTTCCCAAATGACCGAAACAAAAGTCTTTTCAAAAACCCTATTCAACAAAAGTCCTGGTAGCCTGCGCTTGTTTAGATAAACTATTGTATCGTGAATGTCATGGGTTGTATGTAATGTCCCTGTTCCTGGTCACTCCATACTGATCCTCATTGACAAGTTTAGGCAATGAATACAGCATACATCTTTATATTGGCCTATATGCACATAATAATAATAATAATCATCATCATCATCATATATGAATAATAATAATAATAATAAAATTAATAATAATAAAAACAATAATAATATAAATAATAATAATAATAATAATAATAATAATAATAATAATAATAATAATAATAATAATAATGATAATGATGATAATAATACTATATGGAATTTATATAGGCATCAATCTTGTAAAACAAACAAATCGAAGCCATTACACTCAAATCATTTACACGCATGCATTTTTCCTCAAATATAATAAATAACAGATTTCAAATTTATGCGCGCGCGCAGCACGCACGCACGCACGCACACGCACACACACATACACACACACACACACTCACACACACACACACACATACACACACACACACACACACACACACACACCACACACACATCACTACACACACACCACACACACACACAACACACACTCACACACACACACACACACACAACACACACCACACACACACACACACGAACATACTTAAGAGATGAAGGATGCTGTTGAAAAGTAGGGACGGATATGAGGGGAAAGTCTCAGGAAGAAAATAAGTGTGTTTTGAGGCTGGATTTGAAGGTTTCAAATGAAGACTTTTGACGAAGTGAAAGAGGGAGGTCATTCCAGGTGGATGGACCGGAAACAGAGAAAGAGCGACGGCCAAGGCTACACACCGGTATTAATTTGGGGGTCAAGTAGTATCTTCTATAGAGTGCGAGTGGAAAAAACTGTTGGTGATTTTCACAGATTTTTTAAAGCATGAAATGATGCACTGTGCACTTGGTTTTTGGATTGAGGACATAGAGCAATACCAGGTAGTCACGAGAAAGTTGGAAATAACCATCAAATGAGGTTTGCCTGTATTCCTACAGCGTTGACCCCGCGCATGCATATTGCGGTAAGGAAGCTAGCAGACGACAAGGACTGAGGGGTACAGTGTTTGCTGAAAAATAAAAAAAATTCAAAACCCACCAAATTTGTTTTAAAATCACATGATTTTGAGTCAGAGGCTAGTCTTTCACAAAAAGGGGGTTTTTATTTCTGTGGATGCCTTAGTGCGTGCGGTTGAATATGAGAGTTACATAGAAAAACAGAAGGAAAAGTGATTTTTTTTAAAACCG
>CM054162.1:416988-429488 GCA_028751875.1 Rapana venosa
AAACCAGGTGTGGGCTGTGCCAGTAACACTGAACGTTTATTGAAGACGGGAGAGAAGAATTGAGTGGTCTATAGTATTGAAGGCTGCTGATAAGTCGAGTAGAGTGAGAAGGGAGATTTCCCTGAGTCAGAAGCGAGTAGAAGCGTGTTTAAAGTGTGTGCTAGGGTGGTTTCAGTGCTGTGGTTGACGCGATAGGCAAATTGAATCTCAGGAAGAAGATTGTTGGAGAGAAGGTGGTTGTTGAGCTGTTTGAGAACTACTTTTTCAAGGACTTTAGAAATAAAAGGTAGATTGGAAAAAGGTCTATAATGCTTCAGAATGTTAGGGTCAAGGTCATGCTTTTTGAGTAGAGGTGTGAATATATATCAGTTTTTAGAGCTGATGGAACATTTCCTGAAACAAAAGATGCGTTTACTATTTTCGTGATAGTGGGTATACGTTGTGGTAGGCGCTGTGTGAAAAGAGAAGCAGGTATGGGATCAAGATCACATGATTTTATAGTCATGTCTTTCAGAATTGTCGTGATTTCTTTCTCACTTGTCGGATGAAAGAAAAGGAGAGGAGTGCCAGAGAATTGGGGATCAGGAAGTGCAGGCTGGAAAGGAGTCTGATCCAGTTTGGAGCGAATGTTATGGACTTTTTCAGAAAAGGATGCAGAAAATATAGAAGGGAGTTCAGAGTGGTTGTGGATGGAAGGCAGAGGGCTTGCCTTAACAGATCCCAGAAGAGTAGATGTGAGGGAAAAGAGAGATTTCATTGACGTGGCATCAAGAACTTGAGAAGAGTAATACTTTGTTTTTTCTGAAAGAATTAAAGACTTGACTTTGTTTACTTCTTTTCGGAAGAGCTGCTTATTAATTTCCGTTTTTTAAAAATGTTCGCCACTGTCGCTCTAGTTTCCTGCGTTTACGCTTTGCGACCAGGATGTCATGGGTGTACCATGGCGCACATGGCCTATCAGGCAGGAGATGGTCAGTGGGAGGTGCATGCTCATCAAGCAGTTGGCTGAGAACATCATTGTAGTGTTTGCAGGGGTTATTGTTGTCAGAGGTTTGTGATAGGCGTTCAGCAGCTTGTGCAGAGAAAGTTTGAATATCTATGGCCTTGAGGTTGCAACTGTGACATGCTTTTTCTTTCTAATAGACTTTGCAATATTTAGAGGGAAAAGAACAGCGGAATGATCAGAAAGTAGTTCATCAGTGGTAGATACAGATGTGATCATATCTTGGGAAACATCGGTAATTAGCCAGTCTAAAATATGTCCTGATTTCCAACTGACCGAATCAAAAGTCTTTTCAAAATCCCTATTCAACAAAAGTCCTGGTAGCCTGCGCTTGTTTAGATAAACTATTGTATCGTGAATGTCATGGGTTGTATGTAATGTCCCTGTTCCTGGTCACTCCATACTGATCCTCATTGACAAGTTTAGGCAATTAATACAGCATACATCTTTATATTGGCCTATATGCACATAATAATCATCATCATCATCATCATCATCATATATGAATAATAATAATAATAATAATAATAAAAATAAATAATAATAATAATAATAATAATAATAATAATAATAATAATAATAATAATAATAATAATAATAATAATAGAGAAAGAGCGACGGCCAAGGCTACACACCGGTATTAATTTGGGGGTCAAGTAGAATCTTCTATAGAGTGCGAGTGGAAAAAACTGTTGGTGATTTTCACAGATTTTTTAAAGCATGAAATGATGCACTGTGCACTTGGTTTTTGGATTGAGGACATAGAGCAATACCAGGTAGTCACGAGAAAGTTGGAAATAACCATCATATGAGGTTTGCCTGTATTCCTACAGCGTTGACCCCGCGCATGCATATTGCGGTAAGGAAGCTAGCAGACGACAAAGGACTGAGGGGGTACAGTGTTTGCTGAAAAATAAAAAAAATTCAAACCTACCAAATTTGTTCAAAATCCCATGAGTTTTGAGTCAGAGACTAGTCTTTCACAAAAAATGGTTTTTATTTCTGTGGATGCCTTAGTGCGTGCGGTATGAATATAAGAGTTACATAGAAAAACAGAAGGAAAAGAGTGATTTTTTAATACCGGTGTGTAGCCCAACAGTGGTTTGTTTGAATCTGGGTGTTCGAAAGCAAAAAGTATCTGCAGCTGAACGAAGGGAACGGGATGAAGTGTACAGGTGAAGACAGTTACAGAGATAAGAGGGTGCAGATTTGTGAAGACATTTGAAACAAGGGGTATTGATATGATACTTTAGTCTTTGTGAGATAGGCAGCCAGTGAAGAGATCGCAGAAGAGGAGTGATGTGTTCAGGGTTTTTTCTTTCTTAGGACCAGTCGAGCTGCAGAGTTTTGAATGCGCTGAAGAGAGTGGATGGATGAAGCTGGTAGGCCAGCCAAAAGAGAATTACAGAAGTCCAAACGTGAAAAAATGAGATGTCACAAGCTTGGAAGTTGCATCAGTGGACAGATATTTGCGAATCGTGCTTATGCACCGTAATTGATAGAAGCAAGACTGGCAGGTGTGGGTGATGAATGCTTCATAGAGAGCGTGTTGTCAAGAACTACTCCTAAATACTGCACAGAGGTGGACAAAGTTGTCGCTTAAATAATATACGTAGAGTTAAAAAATCTCAAACATGATAAGCAAAACATATGAGGTTATTGTTATTATTACGGTATTGTTTAATCAAATGTTACTGTCATGTTTTGTCCAATAGTATAAACAATGACTTAAAATTGTTAAAATCATTTTACCTGGGCAGAATACAATTATTTTTAAAAATATTAGTGATTGTTAAAATCTCTGTAACATGACCCAGGTTATACTCGTTGCTTCTGTCTATCCTTCACCTAGGTCCACAGTGACCGCAATAGTCATGTCCTGCATGCTCTCACTGGCGGTTTTCTTTTCCAGTTTCCTGGCCTACACCATCAGATAGAAAACAGACCCTCCACCCCATGCAGCATGGCTTCCAGCGACAAGACCACGTGGTTTCCTGCGGACAGCAGTGCAGCCCCCACCCTGGCCTCTGGGGTGTCCGTGCTTTGCCCAGTCTGCTGTGCGTCATGATCGTCTGCTGTGCGTCATGATCGTCTGCTGTGCGTCATGATCGTCTGCTGTGCGTCATGGTCGTCTGCTGCACCATCACCATCCTCAACCTACGCCAGGCTTCACGTCAACGGCTGAAGATGACTGGGAACGTGACAGAAGATAAGAAAGCTGGACAGAACAGGATCACTGTGATGTTGCTGGTCATCTGCGCTGTGTTTTTCGTGCTGGCCATTCCAGAAACGGCTTTTGCTGTTGTACGACTGGTGGTTCCGGGCTTCAGCGTGTATGGGAAATACCACACCACTCTTGGCGTCATTTACCAGCTTTTCTGGATCACGTTTGTCTGCAATGTATTGTTTGATGATGATGATGTAGCACTGACTTCACGATGCCCACAGCACACTGGGGAAACGGCGTTGTAGCGTGTACTGAAGGAAGTGTGGCCGTGGAAAGGGAGCGGTGTGGTGGAGTGAAGGAGGGACGTGTGTTGAGGAACACAGACAAGGAAATAAAGGGCGTGCTACTTGACGTCTGTTGTCTTGTTGTTGTCTCTGCCAAGCTGTCCACCATTGTCTGTAGTGTCACACCCCGTGATCATGTGGTCTCTGTTTGTCCCTACCAACTGTCTGTTTTTGTCTGGTTTGTTATTTGAATATCTGTTTGTCTGTCTGCCCGTCTGTCTGTCCGTCTGTCTGCATGTCTTCTGCCTGTCTGTCTGTACGTCTGTCTATCTGTCCTTCGTCTGTCTCTCTCTCTGTCTCTCTCTTTCTCTCTTCTCTCTCTTCTCTCTCTCTTCTCTCTCTCTCTCTCTCTCTCTCTTTTCTCTCTCTCTCTCTCTCTCTCTCTCTCTCTCTCTCTCTCTCTCTCTCTTCTCTCTTTTCTCTCTCCCTCTCTCCCTCTTTGAAGCAGGGTGGTGGAATGTCAGCGAAATGGACAGAAAGCACAGGAACAGCAACAACAAATGTCAGGTAAGCACGGGACACACATTTCAACAGGTAACAGGAAAGGTGAGAGAAAGAAACAACAGGCGGATAGAAGACAGTCTCGAATGTCCTGACCTAATCCAGCATGATCCTGATGGATCAGCCACACGCAGACATCATCCCCGACCCCACAACAAACACAACCAGTTATTGCAAAGCAATGAGGGAATGAAGGCAAATAAAATGTAAACACGAACAGAGCTAACGAAAGAACAAAGCACAAACGAAACAGTTAAAGGAAGAACATAGTAAATAAAAGCAAAAAACAACAACAACAACACTAATAACCCCCCCAAAACACACTACGGTTAAGAGGAATATAAACTTCGGAAAAAAAACCCTTGACGAAACATTTCCTTATATTAACTATGGAAAACGTTTATTATCTGCATTTCAACCTTGGACTTCAACAAAAAGTTGCCTCCAATGTGAGAGTTGCACCTGAATAGAGGCAAACTTGTCTTGTGTCAAACTTGGTTTTGCCGTTGCTGCCTCCTCTTCTGTAATGGGTTTGTCTTGCTGTTCCCACGCCGACTAATGCAATGTATCCTCCCAGCCATAGCCATGGTCATTCTGTCGCATCCTCAGGGCCCTAAGTCCGCAGGGAGCAATGCCAGACCACCATGGGGCCACCAGCCACAGGGGCCCTGCACTGCTGCTGGGTAGGTTTGGTGCTGTGTCGTGGTAACTTTCTGGACTGACATACGCAGGGCATCCTCTACTAAGCCCTCTGCTGACAGCAGCGTTAGCTCAGTCGCGGAGCCAGGCTGAGTGAGTCAACTCCCTCCAACGATCGCCCCCCCCCCCCACCTCGTGAACCTCCCACCCCAAAGGCTTTAACCCAACACACTCAGCACAGGCACAGCAGTGTATGGGCAAACCGAACAGGGGTCACCCTGACGCCAGGACAACAAGGGACGACAATCACTGACAAGTTCTCCTGCCTGGTGGCCACTGACGATGACATGACGTAACGATGCCGCTGTGGAAGTGCATGTGGCCTGAGACTACCTGACAGAACGTGCTCTACGCAGTCTGTCATGCAATAACCCGTGTACACCAGGCCTGGGAGATTGTATTGTACTGTTGGCTAGATACTTTGAGCAACACTCTCATAATGGCATCCGTAAAGTGGATGTAGATAAGACATGAGGTACCATTCTTCAAGTCCCGATGAGTCCAAAACACACTCACTCCCTATGACTCTTTGGGATTCGAACCACGACCTTTCATCCCAATAACCTAATGTGCTAGCCACTGCACCAATGTGAATCGTCTTGTTGTAGCTTCTTGTACGTTGACCTGATCCTCAGAACTAAACTATGCAAGGTATTGAATTGCAGGTGATGGGAAAGTAACTATTGTGGAATGAAATGATTTTCATAGAAATATGTGTGTGGTTTTCTTTCTCTAGTCATTTGTTCTGTTTTAGTTGTCTGCCGTTTTGAGAGGAACACTTCCAATCTGATGGTCCACAATTGTCAACAGAAGTTAGCTGCTAGTTGCTTTACTGTTCTCACTGGCTAATGCACAGACTGAGTACTTTTCGAATACTGTTGACCGTGTACACAAGCTGCAAAATCTGTTATGCAAAGTGTTCGATATTCTGTAACTGCTCAGGAATAATAATTTTTTTCCAATGTGCAACAAAGATTGACAGACAGGAGATAAAAAATGTTCCCACATTTGATCCAGAATACGCTGTTGAGAACCAACCACACGACCAGCATCTTCTGGGCCATTGGAACCAGCTGTCCACTGATTTGTATTGTCAACAAATAGGCTTGTCCATGAAAACAGTATTTCTTCTTCTTCGTTGTCGAACTCTCAGAGAAAGCAACCATTGTTGTCTGTCATTTTAGCGGAAACACGTTGCACTGCCGTTAAGAGCCTGACAAGTCATGCACAGCGCATCCAACTTCCACATGGGAGAGAACTGTTACCTTGTAAGCATTCTGGAAAAAAAGGAGCAGGAGAACTGATCAAGAGGGCAGAAAATAGACAGGAAGGACAGGAACACAGCAGAACATAGACAGGAAGGAACACAGCAGAACATAGACAGGAAGGACAGGAACACGGCAGAACATAGACAGGAAGGAACACGGCAGAACATAGACAGGAAGGACAGGAACACGCAGAACATAGACAGGAAGGAACACGGCAGAACAGAGACAGGAAGGAACACGGCAGAACATAGACAGGAAGGACAGGAACACATCAGAACATAGACAGGAAGGAACACGGCAGAACATAGACAGGAAGGAACACAGCAGAACATAGACAGGAAGGACAGGAACACGGCAGAACATAGACAGGAAGGAACACGGCAGAACATAGACAGGGAGGACAGAACACAGCAGAACATAGACAGGAAGGAACACGGCAGAACATAGACAGGAAGGACAGGAACACAGCAGAACATAGACAGGAAGGACAGGAACACAGCAGAACATAGACAGGAAGGAACACGGCAGAACATAGACAGGAAGGAACACGGCAGATCATAGACAGGGAGGAACACGGCAGAACATAGACAGGAAGGAACACGGCAGAACATAGACAGGGAGGAAAGGAACACGGCAGAACATAGACAGGGAGGAACACAGCAGAACATAGACAGGAAGGAACACGGCAGAACATAGACAGGGAGGACAGGAACACGGCAGAACATAGACAGAAGGAACACGGCAGAACATAGACAGGAAGGAACACGGCAGAACATAGACAGGGAGGAACACAGCAGAACATAGACAGGAAGGAACACGGCAGAACATAGACAGGAAGGAACACGGCAGAACATAGACAGGGAGGAACAACGGCAGAACATAGACAGGAAGGAAACACGGCAGATCATAGACAGGGAGGAACACGGCAGAACATAGACAGGAAGGAACACGCAGAACATAGACAGGGAGGAAAGGAACACGGCAGAACATAGACAGGAGGAACACAGCAGAACATAGACAGGAAGGAACACGGCAGAACATAGACAGGGAGGACAGGAACACGGCAGAACATAGACAGAAGGAACACGGCAGAACATAGACAGGAAGGAACACGGCAGAACATAGACAGGGAGGAACACAGCAGAACATAGACAGGAAGGAACACGGCAGAACATAGACAGGGAGGACAGGAACACGGCAAGAACATAGACAGGAAGGAACACGGCAGAACATAGACAGGAAGGAAAGGGACACGGCAGAACATAGACAGGAAGGAACACGGCAGAACATAGACAGGAAGGAACACGGCAGAACATAGACAGGGAGGAACACAGCAGAACATAGACGGAGGAAAGGGACACGGCAGAACATAGACAGGAAGGAACACGGCAGAACATAGACAGGAAGGAACACGGCAGAACATAGACAGGAAGGAACACGGCAGAACATAGACAGGAAGGAACACGGCAGAACATAGACAGGAAGGAACACGGCAGAACATAGACAGGGAGGAACACAGCAGAACATAGACAGGAAGGAACACGCAGAACATAGACAGGAAGGACAGGAACACAGCAGAACATAGACAGGAAGGACAGGAACACAGCTGAACATAGACAGGAAGGACAGGAACACGGCAGAACATAGACAGGAAGGACAGGAACACGGCAGAACATAGACAGGAAGGACAGGAACACAGCTGAACATAGACAGGAAGGACAGGAACACAGCAGAACACAGACAGGAAGGACAGGAACACGGCAGAACATAGACAGGGAGGAACACGGCAGAACATAGACAGGAAGGACAGGAACACGGCAGAACATAGACAGGAAGGACAGGAACACAGCAGAACATAGACAGGAAGGACAGGAACACGGCAGAACATAGACAGGGAGGACAGGAACACGGCAGAACATAGACAGGAAGGACAGGAACACGGCAGAACATAGACAGGAAGGAACACGGCAGAACATAGACAGGAAGGAACACGGCAGAACATAGACAGGGAGGAACACGGCAGAACATAGACAGGAAGGACAGGAACACGGCAGAACATAGACAGGAAGGAAAGGAACACGGCAGAACATAGACAGGAAGGACAGGAAGGACAGGGAGGACAGGAAGGACAGGAAGGACAGGAAGGACAGGAAGGACAGGAAACAAAGAGAGGGATAGTACAGGGGGAAGTCCTGGCACAGAATTCCAGAAGGAGGGATGGTGTGTCCGCTGACAGAACCTCCGGCATCCCTTGGATAGCAGTGCAGCATGTCGATCAGCACACCGGTGTGAAGCTGTGGGGCACATGCTGCCGCTGCTTTCGTCTATCACATCATCATCATCATCATCATCATCATCATCATCATCATCATCATCATCTTTCACCATCACCGTCACCATCACTACCACCACCACCACCACCACCATCATCATCATCATCATCATCATCATCATCATCATCATCATCATCATCATCATCATCATCATCATCATCATCATCATCATCATCAAGTCAAGTCAGTCTGCTTTACACTGCCAGCAGCGTGTTGTAACTGTCATGTTTGTTTACAACAGGAATGTCCCCCCTCTGTACCACAGCCCCTGGTTCAACCAGGGATTTGCACGTTGGGTTGGTGGTTCAAAACTGAAGCCTTTGTTTTAAGGTCATGGATTGCAATCAGTTACCATGCAGGCTGACTTTGCTATGGTTCATCAGGACACCATTGGTGAGACAGTTCCTCCAGCTGACCTCAGTGATTGTGGGCGTGCTGGTCAAGCTACTAGCTGAAGGTGCAGATGTCTGCATCTCTCAGGCATGGCCAATACCGGGGTATATACAGTTGGAGGTAAAGAGCACAATCCTGTCAAGCCATCTCAAAGCAGGTGTACCTCCATGTCAGTATACCCCCTTCATTACCAATGATTATGATGCATTAACAGAACATTGTCTCTGACTTTGATGTCTCTGACTTTGTTGTCTCTGACTTTGATGTCTCTGACTTTGATGTCTCTGACTTTGTTGTCTCTGACTTTGTTGTCTCTGACTTTGTTGTCTCTGACTTTGATGTCTCTGACTTTGTTGTCTCTGACTTTGTTGTCTCTGACTTTGTTGTCTCTGACTGATAGCCTCAGCTGCGCTGATGTCATGGTGACGTCAGGTTTAGATTCCCATACATTTCTGTGCCTGTGGTTTGCTATTACCAACGATATGGAGTTAAAGGTATTCTGGAGTAGGCTGTTGGAAAGACGTTGTGGTAGTCACTGAAGATGTACTGGAGTAGGCTGTTGGAAGGACGTTGTGGTAGTAACTGAAGATGTACGGCTCGACTGGTCCTAAGAAAGAAAAAAATATGAACACATCACTCCTCTTCTGCGATCTCTTCACTGGCTGCCTGTCTCACAAAGACTGCAGTATAAAATCAATACCCTCTGTTTCAAATGTCTCCACAAATCTGCACCCTCTTATCTCTGTAACTGTCTTCACCTGTACACTCCATCCCGTTCCCTTCGTTCAGCTGCAGATACTTTGTGCTTTCGAACACCCAGATTCAAACAAACCACTGTTGGCCGTCGCTCCTTCTCTGTTTCTGGTCCATCCACCTGGAATGACCTCCCTCTTTCACTTCGCCAAAAGCCTTCACTTGATACCTTCAAATCCAGCCTCAAAACACACTTATTTCCTACCTGAGACTTTCCCCCCAAATATCTGTCCCTAATTTTCAACAGCATTTTTCACCTTCTAAGTGTTGTTCCGAGTGTGTGTGTGTGTGTGCGTGCGTGCATGCGTGCATACGTGCGCGTGCATGGTTTTGAAATCTGTTGTTCATTATGTTTAAGGAGAGTTGCATGCGTGTAAATGATTGAGTGCAAGCGCTTCGATTTGTTTGTCTTTTTACGAGATTCAGCGCTATATAAATTCCATATATTATTATTATTATTACTGGAGAAGGCTGTTGGAAGACGTTGTGGTAGTCACTGAAGATGTACTGGAGAAGGCTGTTGGAAAGACGTTGTGGTAGTCACTGAAGATGTACTGGAGAAGGCTGTTGGAAGACGTTGTGGTAGTCACTGAAGATGTACTGGAGAAGGCTGTTGGAAAGACGTTGTGGTAGTCACTGAAGATGTACTGGAGAAGGCTGTTGGAAAGACGTTGTGGTAGTCACCATCCCGGTTTGGCATCACTATCCTCCACTAGTGTTTCCATCAGCATGGTGCTTACTACATGGTGTCCTGCTTATGTTTGCTCCCACCAGGCACTACAGAACACCACCACAGTGACGTAGCAGCAATGCAGGACCACTCTGGCTGGTGGCTGGCTGGAGGCCTGGCCTTGTTTAGCTAACTGTTAATTTCTGACCATGCCTGATAACGCCAGGCAGCGAGCAAGGGCAAGACTGGAGCAGACAGACTGAACTGTGCAGCAAGGAACCCGCAGAGCAGGATCCCTACAGGTGATAACGCCTCACTTGCTGCCAGCCCCAGGGATGTGGTTAGCCATTCCTGCGGTCAATAACACTGACTGACAAGATCTCTGCTTCTAAATGTCTTTCCATATTTGCTGGCCCTGCTGACTTCATGGATTTTTCGAACATCTTTTTCATTGGCACACATATACAGTTCAAAACAAACACATGAACTTTTCACCCAGACAACTTTACACCATTTCCATTTACAGACTTCATGGATTGTGTGCCACAGGACTGGGTGATGTTGCCCATGGGAGACTCTTGTTCTCTTCTTGACCTGCTCGCTGCAGTCTTGCCTTGAACACTAGTCTTCATGAGATCAGTCTCTGCTTTTGGAGCTTGTAGATTGTATGTCTTTTCCCCTGTTGTTAATTTAGGAAAGACGTTTTGTTGTATGTCTTTTCCCTGTTGTTTATTTAGGATAGACGTTTTGTTGTATGTCTTTTCCCTGTTGTTTATTTAGGATAGACGTTTTGTTGTATGTCTTTTCCTGTTGTTTATTTAGGATAGACGTTTTGTTGTATGTCTTTTCCTGTTGTTTATTTAGGATAGACGTTTTGTTGTATGTCTTTTCCCCTGTTGTTTATTTAGGATAGACGTTTTATTGTATGTCTTTTCCCCTGTTGTTTATTTAGGATAGACGTTTTGTTGTATGTCTTTTCCCTGTTGTTTATTTAGGATAGACGTTTTGTTGTATGTCTTTTCCCTGTTGTTTATTTAGGATAGACGTTTTGTTGTATGTCTTTTCCCTGTTGTTTATTTAGGATAGACGTTTTGTTGTATGTCTTTTCCCCTGTCGTTTATTTAGGATAGACGTTTTGTTGTATGTCTTTTCCTGTTGTTTATTTAGGATAGACGTTTTGTTGTATGTCTTTTCCTGTTGTTTATTTAGGATAGACGTTTTGTTGTATGTCTTTCCCCCTGTCGTTCATTTAGGATAGACGTTTTGTTGTATGTCTTTTCCTGTTGTTTATTTAGGATAGACGTTTTGTTGTATGTCTTTTCCTGTTGTTTATTTAGGATAGACGTTTTGTTGTATGTCTTTTCCCCTGCCGTTTATTTAGGATAGACGTTTTGTTGTATGTCTTTTCCCCTGTCGTTTATTTAGGATAGACGTTTTGTTGTATGTCTTTTCCCCTGTCGTTTATTTAGGATAGACGTTTTGTTGTATGTCTTTTCCCCTGTCGTTTATTTGGGATAGACGTTTTGTTGTATGTCTTTTCCCCTGTCGTTTATTTAGGATAGACGTTTTGTTGTATGTCTTTTCCCCTGTTGTTTATTTAGGATAGACGTTTTGTTGTATGTCTTTTCCCCTGTTGTTTATTTAGGATAGACGTTTTGTTGTTGTTTTCAGTTTGTGTAGTTTAGCATGCTTTACTTTGGTCTTACTGCTCTCCAACTGATCCTGGCTGCTGTGGTTCTTTTGTAATCATCCTTTCTGGGTGTCCTGGATTTGCAACAAGCAATCCTTTTATTTGCTGTTGGTAGAAAATGTGGCGGTTGTTTTAGATGTTGTTCAGTTGGATCATTTTTAAGTCTAGTCATGCTCATTTTCGTTGTGGTGTCTTTAGTGCATGATCCAGTAGTGTCGTATTGACTGAACCTAGGTGTTGAATCTATCTAATGCGTTCTAAATGAGTTTGTCAATCTGTATTCCATGATCTGGTTCGCAGCTAGCTGGATCAAAAGTAACCCTTTTAGTGTTGTTGGCACTGAGTAAAAGACTGACTTTTCTTCCAGCAACATCTACTCTGTGTGAACACTTCCTTTACAACAGTGAAGTTAGCAGCAGCGGCAGCAGAGTGAACATAAAGGGTGAAGAGGAAGGAGAAAGAGTGAATACAAAGGGTGAAGAGGAAGGAGAAAGAGTCAGGTCAACAGTCACCTTCATTCCAATGATCTCCTTCCCACTTTTCAATCTGCCTATCGCCCCAACCATAGCACCGAAACCACCCTAGTCCACACTTAAGATACACTTCTACTTGCTTCTGATGCAGGAAAAATTTCCCTCCTCACTCTTCTTGACTTATCTGCAGCCTTTGATACCATAGA
>CM054162.1:434488-457963 GCA_028751875.1 Rapana venosa
CTTTCAGTATGAATAGCTTCCCTACATTTTGAAAATATTCTCTATCTCAATCCTGCCAGCCCAGCCCAGTTCATGATCCTGTAAGTTTCACTGCCTTGAAGTGGCAATGTGGCGGTTGAGGCCTGAGGGCAGACCTCCTGCAGAAATAAAAAAGAACAGACAAAGACCAAGGACCACGCTGCCTGCCCAACAGGCTTAGCATGGCCTTACCACATGGAAGAAGAAGAAGAAGAAGAAGAAGAAGAAGAAGAAGAAGAAGAAGAAGAAGAAGAAGAAAACAACAACAACAACAACAACAACAACAACAACAACAACAACAACAACAACAACAACAACAACAACAACAACCAACATAACTGGTAAAATAGGGTGAAGCTAAAACCCACACCGTGACACAAAGAAGCACTGCACCTTCTCTGATCTCTATTTGCCCCTGAACAGATGTAGAGATCAGGGGAGAGGGAGCTGCTTCTAAACAGCAGGCACAGGTACAGCCCTGCAGGTACAGGTACAGGCTTGCAGGTGCAGGTACAGGCTTGCAGGTGCAGGTACAGGTACAGGCCTGCAGGTGCAGGTACAGGCTTGCAGGTACAGGTACAGGTACAGGCCTGCAGATACAGGCACAGGTACAGGCCTGCAGGTACAGGTACAGGTACAGGCCTGCAGGTACAGGTACAGGTACAGGCCTGCAGGTGCAGGTACAGGTACAGGCCTGCAGGTACAGGTACAGGTACAAGCCTGCAGGTACAGGTACAGGCCTGCAGGTACAGGTACAGGTACAGGCTTGCAGTACAGGTACAGGTACAGGCCTGCAGGTACAGGTACAGGTACAGGTACAGGCCTGCAGGTACAGGTACAGGTACAGGCTTGCAGATACAGGTACAGGTACAGGCCTGCAGGTACAGGTACAGGTACAGGTACAGGTACAGGTACAGGCACAGGTACAGGCCTGCAGGTACAGGTACAGGCCTGCAGGTACAGGCCTGCTTGAAACAAACGGCACTGTTCTGTGACTGGAGAAAGAACAATGCCATACATGATGTAGTAACAGCAAGCTGACAACTGGGTGTGCTTCCTCGTTACCTCTCCCTACACCAGCACACCGTTGAGGCCCCGCTACAGATTGTGCAATCTCCGCTCCTAGCGGTTCTTAGCCTTCCCTAGTCTGTGACCCCTCTCTAAGGTCGTCTTTCCATCATCTTCTCTGTCTGCCTCCTCGTCTCCCCACTTGCACTGTTCCCTGTAGGACAGCCTTGGCCAGTCCACATGCTAGTCTGACGTGCCTCCACTTCCTCAGTCTGCGCTATTTTCCCCATTGAAATCAGAAGATCTTCACATGGCCCAATGGCGATGAAGGTTTGGTTTTCACTGCGTCGTTAGTTATGTGATCTCTGATTGAGATATCAAAAAGGTTGCAAAGGCATCTCATATCTATTGCCTGCATCCTTCTTCCAATATGTGCTGTTATGGTCTACGTTTCATATGCATACAAAAATATGACATAATCATATGTTCTTGTCGTCCCAGAGGACTTTCAGTCTGGTGATTTCAGTTGTGATCTGGGCTATCCTGGAGATAAATTTCAGGGTTTGATCTTTTATGCAATAATATAGCACCCAGATATTAAAGCTATGGATGGTCTCAATTTTCATTTTGTCTGGGGTAATATCAGTGCTGATGACATTGGCCTTATTTGCCATCAACTAGGTTTTCTCTGCACTGACCTGCATGCCAGATGTTGAAGAAGCTTCACCGAGGTGGTCTACCAGGTTGACTAGCTCTTGCGCTACTCTAGCTAGACTTTCAATGCCCTCAGGAGAACCAAGTTTGCGATTATGGTCCTATTGCGATTATGGTCCTATTGTGATTATGGTCCTATTGCGATTATGGTCCTATTGCGATTATGGTCCTATTGCGATTATGGTCCTATTGCGATTATGGTCCTAGCTCCAGTGCTAACTGTCCCTCATGGTGTTCAAGTGTGTTGGTCGGTATTCTCTCCAAGAAGACATCCTTGGCGCACACGAGTTGTGATTTTGGACTCTGTCTCTTATGCTTATGTTGTCGTGGACTGCGCTTGTTGCCCTTACCTAGAGGCATGGAGTGGTTCTGATCAGGCTGGTTGCGGTGTTCTACAGCCTCATGGTTACACACAGAGCCACATGCCAAACTCTCTCTTAAAATGCCCTTCTTAAAGAAACCCTTCTTTAAGTCCACAAAGACGTGGTAAAGATGGTGTTGATGTTGCAGGCATTTCTCACAGAGTATTGTAAGGTTGAAAATTCGCTTTGTTGTGCTCTGTGCTGCTCTGAAACCTGTCTTCTCTTCTTTGATGATTTCCTTAGCTCGAGGCTTCAGTCTGTTCAGGAGGATTCTTGGCAGAACTTTGCTTGGATGGCTGATCAGCTGATGGTATATTATATGGGCATAATTTTAAGTTGCGGTTTTTTTAGACTGATCATCAGTGACTGTGTACAAGGTACTGGCTACTCCTCTGTCCGCCAGATCTTCTTGCAGATGGTAACACCTCTGTCATGGCCTCTCCTCCTGCCTGGACCAGTTCTGATGGAGTGTTGTCCACTCCTACTGTTTTCCTGTTTTTAGTGATTTTACTGCACTTTCAACTTCTTCCCGTAGAACGGGGTAGCTGCAGTTGTTGGTCGGTGGAGAACAGCTAACACCTTGGGGTCTCCTGTTGCTGTGTTAGTGTGTGCGTGCATGCGTGTGTATAAGTGAGAGGGGTGCTCTGTACACCTCTTTAGCCCATCTTCTTCTTCCATGAGGCTTTCCCTGCTTTGTCTTGGATGGCGGTGGTTCTCCCTTGTTTTGAGCTGGTCAGGTCTTCCGCAAGCTGGAAGGCTTCCTTGCTCTTATTGTTATTCTGAAGATTTTCTGCAATACCTTTGCATTGTTCTTCAGTCCATATCTGCTTTGCTTTTCTCATGAATTTTTGAACTTGCTGACTGGCTTCTCAGTAAAGCTTCGCACCTTCAGCCTCCTCCTTGTTTCGCTTCAGTCCTCTGCTTCAGTTCTGTCTCACAGCTGGAGGTGTCTTCCATGACCCGGGGCTTCCATGTTGGCCAGTGTTTGAAGAGGATATCATTGGCTGTTTCATTCACTGCAGTGTTGGGGCCGTTACTAATGGTATCTTGTTCATTTGGCCATAGTGTTGTCTAGTTGATGGTCGTGATATCATCTCAGGATGTGTCGTGTCCAGCATCTAGATGGTTTGTGTGGACGGAATGTCATCACCACCTTCAGGTTGCTGTAACAGACTAGTTCTGGGTGCCTGAAACTGGTTTATTGGTCCTAGGTTGCACACTTGATCATACATCTTCTCCCAGTTCTGGTAAGACTGCTTCTATCTTTGTCCTCCAGTCACCATGTACAGCAATCATGTTTGTCATTGGCCTCTGGTATGGGACCTCTTGCAGTTGATTATGGAGCTCTTCCACCTCATTGCCACCATAGCAAGTTGCTGGGATAGATGCCTGTGTGATGGTGATGTTAGACAGTGCTTCCCTCAGACAGACGGTGATGAGGCATCTCAGGCTGCTTGTCAGATCCCATGATGGCATTCACCGTGTTCTGGTCAATAAGGAATCCACATTTGTGTCTGTCTTCACTGACACTCAAGTTTACAGCCTGCTGGTTATTTTTCTCCAGCATACTCAAAGTGTTCAGGGATATTCTACCAGCATACTTTATTTCATGTGTCAGTTCTCCCCCCTTTTCTAGGTGCTTTTCCCGGTCTTACACTGCGGGTACCACTAGTGATGCTGGTGTCGTCCACCCTCACAGACCTCTCACCTCTGTGCTGAGGGCCAGCAGCAGCAGCAGCAGCAGGCACAGTTTGTGTTACGGGCGACTACCCAGCCGGTACAGATATCGCCGTGGTTGTGGCCCCTGGCCAAGGTTGCATGGCGGAGCCTATCCCTCTCTCTTCCAGAGCACAGCTGACATCCTCCACTGAGCTGGTCTGGAAGCTCGTCACCATTCAGTCTCTGGGAGAACTTGATCCGCCTGGGCCCTTCACCTCACCGTGGAGGTCATTTGCAGCAATGGGCACGTGCTTCAGTTCGTCTTTGGGGGCGAGGTCTGGGCTGTGGTCTTGGAGCCAGCACGTGAGAGATTGAGGAGCTGGACGAGGACCAGTGCTGCTGCTGCTGCTGCTGCTGCTGCTGCTGCTGCTGCTGCCAGGTAGAAGGCATCAACCCGACATCAGAAGTACTGCCTCAACCGCAGCCCCGCTATGCCCCAATGAAGTTGAACAGTGGGAATAAAAGTATGGAACTTTTGCTAAAACATTCCCTGCAGGAAAATTGGAGAGCCTTTCACCTGCAAAGCAGAACAGATGTTCCAGGTTTAATGGGCAAAGAGTGTCAGTGCCTCTGTACGGCTCCGAGTACACTCTTCTTCATTCCAATGACACACTAGTGCTTCAGTGTCGACGATCAGCACCATGCTGGGCGCCTTATAAGGTGGACGGGACGAAATGCATGTTAGAGCATTATACCTACCTCCTTATCTCTCTCTCTCTCTCTCTCTCTCTCTCTCTCTCTCTCTCTCTCTCTCTCTCTCTCTCTCTCTCTCTCTCTCTCTCTGCGTGCGCGCGCGCGTAAGTGTATGTGTGTGTGTGTGTTTGTTTGTGTGTGTGTGTGTATGTGTGTGTGCGTATGTGTGGATAACACACACTTTAAAAAAAATTCCAAAGGGCAAATTGCCCAAATTACAGGATACAGAGTGCAAATCATTCTTCTGTCTATAAAAGGCAAAACCCAGAACAATACACCTCTCCTGGATGAAGACCTGGTTGTTATGGAGTAAAAACAGTATTTGAACCACAGGCACACTCAGTACCTTTGAAACATTTTGCACGTTCATGTTGGGAGTGTGAGATGTGATATTGACAAAAAAGCTGTCACACATAACTCCTGTCTGGCCGATGTCAAAAGCGAACACTATCACACCACAGATACAAATCCAACCTACATAGACTGAAAATATAGGCCATGTATCATTCCATGCACATGTAAGATTCAATGTGTCTATGTGTGCATCTATGTATACATCCCTATATTTGTCTTGATTTCAAAAAGTAGTATGCTAATGCCTTCAGCGTGAGACATTACGTGTTTAATGAAGGGAACTGGTATCATGTTTTTCTTCTAATTTTAGTTTTGGGGAGTGTGAGATCATAATGATTCCTTTAGGTGGTAAACTGCCCTGGAGACTTGACAGCAGATACACAGACAAGCAAGCAAGGCATGGGGATGAGACAGCACATGCAAACACCATAGCACCCCCTACAGAAGTCAAACCACTGCTGCAAAAAAGCTGTATATAGGAACAAATGCTAGCAGGTTAATCGGCGCTATTGAGATCTGTGAACTATACTAACAAGATAAACACAGAGTAGCAATGATGCCCTATGGGGATCTGTGAATTTACTAACAAGATAAACATAGAGTAGCAATGATGCCCTATGGGGATCTGTGAATTGTACTAACAAGATAAACATAGAGTAGCAATGATGCCCTATGGGGATCTGTGAATTGTACTAACAAGATAAACACAGAGTAGCAATGATGCCCTATGGGGATCTGTGAATTGTACTAACAAGATAAACATAGAGTAGCAATGATGCCCTATGGGGATCTGTGAATTGTACTAACAAGATAAACATAGAGTAGCAATGATGCCCTATGGGGATCTGTGAACTATACTAACAAGATAAACACAGAGTAGCAATGATGCCCTATGGGGATCTGTGAATTGTACTAACAAGATGAACAGAGAGTAGCAATGATGCCCTATGGGGATCTGTGAATTGTACTAAGAGAGTATGCCATTGCGTGCTGGTGGGAATGGATGACAAAATGGACTGACTTTTATACACACTGGGACTAGATTAAAAAAGCACGCAAGTGCTTATTCAATTATCCTCCAATAAAAAATGATAGTCTGCAAGGCACAGCACAAGGAAGAGAAAGGAGAGGAAGACTGACAGACAGACAGACAGACAGACAGACAGACAGACAGACAGACAGACAGACAGACAGACAGACAGACAGACAGGAGGACAGACAGACAGGAGGACATGTGGAGCTTCCTAGACTGCACACGCCTGAGACTGAGTGAGGCAGGAGGTGAGGAGAAGAAGAAGGAAAGATGGAGAAGCAAGACGTCAAGTCATGTAGAGCATTCCTGTGCACAAGGAGAATGGGATATAATTATAATACAATGCAATCCGGTTGTTTTTTTGTTGTTGTCGCTGTTATGTTGTTATGCTATGTTTGATGGTCACCCGGAATATGCAGTCTGTTTGACTTGTCACATTTGTACGTACACCCTGGATAAGGAACGTGCAGGTAAGGGTATTTTCAGATGTCACAGCCCAGAATGCACTTATACTTCAAGGGAAAAAACAAATCTGTGTCCTTAACTCTTTGGCTTCTGGCAGCCTGTCCACCAGCTTCACGAGGTCGACATTTCATTCCGACACCAGCAAGCTGCTGTGGCCCTTTCTCCACCCAGCCCAGCGGGATGCAGCTGGTCGGCAAAAACAGTAGTAATAATAATAACAACAACAACAACAACAACAACAACAACAACAACAACAATAATAATAATAATAATAATAATAACAACAACAACAACAACAAGAACAATAATAATAATAATAATAATGATAATTACAATAATAATGATAATTATAATAATGATGATACGTGGAATTTATTTTGCGCTATATCTTGCAAAAAAAAACAACCAAATCAAAGGGCTTTCATTCATCCTAGTCTTTAACATGCAGCCAGTTACAATTAATATTGTTTACAAACTCAAATTTAAACACATTCGTGCACACACACACACACACACACACACACACACACACACACACACACACACACACACACGAAGATTGTACACTCCGGCAGGGTGATGGGGATTTGTTGAAGGCAGGGACAGAAATGAGATGAAAGAAGAGGGGAGAATCTTAGGTTTGAAATAAATGTATCTTTAGGCTGGATTTAAAAGCATCATAAGAAGGTTTTTGGCGAAGGGAGAGAGGGAGGTCAATCCAGATCGATCAGAAACAGAGAAAGAGCGACAGCCAACGATGGACTGGTTGTATCTAGGTATTCTTAAGCACAAGGTATCTGTAGCAGAGCAGAGGGAACGAGAAGGAGTGTACAGGTGAAGACATTCACAGAGGTAGAAGGTGCTGTTGTGGAGACATTTGTAACAGCGGGTATAGATTTTATAGTTGACCCTCTGTGGCACAAGCAGTACACCTCTGACCTCCTGACTGCTCCCATATCTGAAACCTGATTCTTTGCGACCCTCCTGTTGTTGACTGTCGATGTGCTGGTCAGTGTGGGTGAGGACAGGGAAGGCCTCCTGGCCCTGGAGAGCCATGGGGAAGTCATTCAGTCACAAATGGCTTCATGGCATCTTGAGGGCAGTGGAGAAGCCGTTAAGACACAAGTGTTGGAGTGGCCGGGGCACTATGACAGGTACTGGGCACGTGTTGAAATAGAGTGTGTTAAGTTTGCTAGGAGATCACAGGCATGCTGCACAGCTGTTCCACGGACGTTTAGTACACCGCCATACAGCTGTGTATTTTTAAATATTGTTTGTTGTACTGACCTGTTCAAACACCTGTATATCACCAACACTGTGGTAACTGGCACCAAGTACAAACATAATTACCGTTTTCGTTCATCAATGCAACAGTGCATGGTGCTTTGGGTTCATACTGTTCAATTTTAGTGCCAAATGGTTCTGAGCATGTTAATATGCAGGCTAAAATATTAATGGGTAATACCAAGTTGTTTTGGCAAGAGATTGTAATGTGTAAAATATTCCCCTAATATATTTTTGACAAATTAAGCGTTTTGCTGAAGGGTTTTGATCTCACCTACAATCAGCCATCTTTGTGTACAGCTGTGTTGCCGCTGCCTCATCAGGCAGTTCTCGTCCATCCATTCCCACAATGCTCATTGCCACAATGCTCATTGCCACAATGCTCATTGCCACAATGCTCATTCCCACAATGCTCATTGCCACAATGCTCATTGCCACAATGCTCATTGCCACAATGCTCATTCCCACAATGCTCATTGCCACAATGCTTATTCCCACAATGCTCATTCCCACAATGCTCATTCCCACAATGCTCATTCCCACAATGCTCATTTCCACCTGGTCACCTTAGCCAGGCCCGTAAGCATGGGGCTGCATGCTGGGCCTCAGAAGTGCATAGAATCCCCGCAGTGCAGGCTTCCAGGGACACACCAGCCAGAGAGGCCCTGCACTGTAGACGGGTCTCTGTGGTGGTGCTAAGTGCTGCACTCGTCAGTTCACATACACAGAACCAGGTGTGCTAAGTGCTGCACTCGTCAGTTCACATACACAGAACCAGGTGTGCTAAGTGCTGCACTCGTCAGTTCACATACACAGAACCAGGTGTGCTAAGTGCTGCCTTCGTCAGTTCACATACACAGAAACAGGTGTGCTAAGTGCTGCCTTCGTCAGTTCACATACACAGAAACAGGTGTGCTAAGTGCTATATTCGTCAGTTCACATACACAGAAACAGGTGTGCCAAGCCCCCAACTGACATAACATTCCAGAGTGAGACACCTTTTGTGGGGGTGGTGGTGGTGGTGGGGGGTGGGTGACCACATCAATATCCCCCAATGATCTTCTTACCTGAGCTGGGGAGAGGGGACAGCCTAGTGGTTAGAACAGCGCGCTGGCAATCTGGAGACCCGGGCTCGATTCCCGTTCAAGGGGATATTTCCCCCTGGTGTTAACATCAGTGCAGACTCCACTCTCCCCAAAAGTCTTTCGGATCGTGTGCGAACGCACACAGAACATCTTGCGTACACGTTAAATCGTATTCCTCTTTTCTTAAGTGTAGGCCATTCAACGCCGGTGGGAAAACATGACAGAACTGACACAACCACGTACACACGGGGACTGTATGAAAAAAAGCACATTAGTGCTTATTTCATTGTCCTCGATATTAAAGAATATAATAAAAACAATAAAAACAAATAAAATCCTCCAGCCTGGAGGGGTGCTGTCCCTCAAGCTCTCCAGGCACGTGACTGGGAAACACTGAGGTCAGTCACCCTGAGGCCCGGCAAGTGGAGCCAGGCATGGGGCAGGCTGTAAATGCCGGCAGGGGCAGGCTGTAAATGCCGGCAGGGGCAGGCTGTAAATGCCGGCAGGGCATGGCGGGTCTGCAGGTAACGCGCCTGTCTACAAACCAACATGTCCGAGTCGGAAGTGTGCAGTGGTTCCAATCCCGTTTGGGCCCGAAACTTTAGCCCCCATCTATTAAACCATGAGTGGTGGTCTGGGCGCTATCTTTCGGATGAGACGATAAACCGAGGCCCCGTGTGTTACACACAATTATTCAGCGCACGTAAAAGACCCTACGGCAACAAGAGAGTTGTCCCTGGCAAAATGCTTAGAAAAAGCCACTCTGATAGGGAAAAAAATACAGTTGCAGACCAACAGCAACACAAGGGTGGCGCTGCGCTTGTGGCGACGCGCTCTCCCCGGGGAGAGCAGCCCGAATTTTACGCAGAGAAATCTCGTTACGAAAAGTGGTATAAATAAATAAATAAAAATAAATAACGATTAATGACAATGAAGATAACCGATGGTTGCTGCTACAAGTTCATGGGCTTTGACAATATGTGGCAAGTATGCACTCTACACTTTTCATCAAGAACTAGTGCAGCATCAAGCGGGCCCAGTAGGTGAAGACACGTGCAGTGTTGGTCTGGTGACTTGAGCAGCCCTCAGCAGTGCACCTGTGAAGTGGAGGAAGCTCAACTGTGGCTCCAGCCTTCCCAGTGAGCCCCCAGCACACCCACCCTAAGTGCCAGTTGCCTGGATTCCCCCAAATCCCTGACTCGGACTACTGGGATTCAAACTCGCAACCTTCTGATGCATAACAAGCTAGAACCACTGTGCTATGGTGGCTGTATTGAACACTGCTTTTAACCTGGCCCAAAGGGGACACTGAATGGCTGGCTACCTCAGGACAAGATGCATCTGATGCAGCTTACTCCGGGTGTTTTAAACACGAGCATTTTCTGGCTTGGTTCATTGGGCTTAAACACACTCATGTATTCCTTCATCAGGAAAGTCATTTTTTCTGGAAAAAAATTAAAGGGAGCATGAATGCACTTTGTATTAGGAGGTAGTTTAGCTGTCACAAGCTTTGCGCAACCGTCTGGCCTAAGTTGTATTGGTATTTTACATGTTGACTAGGATACCATTTAGAAACCATCTACACTCATATCAGCAGCTTCATTGTAATATGGAACGTTTGCTTATATACCTTTTAAGTCTTTCCAACATTGATATGGATTGTTCGTTGATCTTCAGTGTAATGTATGATGCTTGGAATGTTTTAAGATGAAAAGAACTATACATGGTTGGGTTTCCAGACATGCTCTCTCAGCAGTAGTTCATGAAAAAAAACACCCAAGTCACTTAGAATTTGTATTATATATATATATATATATATATATATATATATATATATATATATATATATATATATATATATATATATATATATATATATATATAAATTTTACTATAGTTTTTTACTTTATTTTAATATCAGCTTACCAGTATTCGGGCTAATAAATATACAAGAAACTACATCAAACAAAGACAAATCAGTTCTTGAGCACCTGACATCATTGTCAGGTCCAGTGCATCCGACTTCGGCATGGGAGAGAATCGTTATCTTTAAGAAAACAAGGTGGGACAATTGACCAAGAAGGCAGAGCATAGACAAGAAGGAGGTGACAGGCAGCAAGAACAAACCAGAAACAAAACAATGAAGAAGAGACAAGGGGAACTCCTAGCACAGAGTTGTCAGAACTTGGGCATCCTCTTTATACTGACCAGACCCCAACATCCCGCTGGAGAAGCCAGCAGAGTTGTTTTGAAGAAAGCATGAAGCTGTAAGTTACTTTGCCTACACCGTTCTGTTCACGTTGCTAAAGGTGTGTGTGTGTGTGTGTGTGTGTGTGTGTGTGTGTGTGTGTGTGTGTGTGTGTGTGTGTGTGTGTGTGTGTGTGTGTGTGTGTGTGTGTGTGTGTGTGTGTGTGTCTTTCTTCACTGCCCCCTGCCCCACAGCAAGGTCTGTCAGACAGAATCAACCTGATGCTGTTCTGGCTGGCTGTCACCGACCTGGGCAGTCTCCTGAGTCGTCTGATGCTGATGCCAGAGTGCTACCTCACCGACAAGATCCAAGCAGACAACTGGGCCGTGCTGGTCAACACCCAGATCTCCTTGTCCAGCTGGTGGCTGGGTCACCTGTCCGGAGGCCTGGTGGTCATCGTCAGCGTGGACCGCTGTCTGTCAGTGGCTTTCCCCCTGAAGGCCAAGAGGTGGATGGGCTACAGGTGAGTTGACTGGGTATGTGCAGAGTTAAAGGCATGACTAAGTCAAGAATCGTGAACATATTGGTTTTTGTTTCTATTTTCGCTTTGTCACCTGCTTTCATTATTACGTTCTTGTTAATAGCCCATTTTCTTCTCTGTGTGTTCATATGGTCAAGATTACATGAACAACACATATACCGGTTTTTATTGGATAAACGCCAGAAGTAAATAACACAGAAATCATAGAAACATCATGGCAGAGTGTGTATATGATTTTCGACAAAAGTAAAAAGTGAAATAAAAATAGCAAAGGTGATCCTACATCACGAATACCAATGATCTAAAGTAAACAGCCTAGGTACACGCTCACAATGGTTCTGTCACAGAGAGCGCATTACACAGGACTTGGGAGCTCCCAAACTCTTGAACGGGAGTGTGTTATCAAGTAGCCTGAACAGTGACAGTTAACTTCTAAAGAAGTCAGTTATAGGGAATGATATCCTTACTTCCTACAGAGTCAATGTGAAAAAAGACTTGAAACTTTGACACTTGTTTTATTGAGGGGAAAGAATAAGCAAAGTTGATGGCTTTTTTTACATCCAGCCCTCTGTCCAAAAAATGTCTTAATAATGAAAACAGCAAACAAACAAACAAACAAGCCAACGACAACATGGACAGTTAACAATTAAGATTCAAAGATCTTAAAGAAAATCGGTCACACAATAGAATAAATACAAGAGGTAGCAATATAGCATCAATCTAGCCGCCCCCCCCCCACTCCCCTGCAAAAAAAGCAAAACATCTAGCAGCTTAGTTGTTCAAAAACCAACGACACCAACAGCAACAACAAAAATAACGACAATAACAACAACAATAACACACTTATACTCACTTATACATATTTATGCGGAATTTCTCTGTCTCTGTGATAATACATTTTTTGAAATAATATTATATATATATATATATATATATAATATATATATATATATATATATATATATATATATATATATATATATATATATTGAGAGAGAGAGAGAGACCCCCCACACACATGATGCATCATACATTACTCCGAAGATTTGCAGATAGTAATTGTAATCACTCCCCTCTGGCTGTAGCAGAGACATGATTTGCCTCGTATGAAAACTTGAGTACAGGGAAATCCACCCTGAGAATGACAGATGTGTCAGCCACTTTGTTGCCAAAATCCACCTTGAAAATGACAGATGTGTCAGCCACTTTGTTGCCAAAATCCACCCTGAGAATAAGGGATGTGTCAGCCTCTTTGATGCCAAATCCACCATGAAAATGACAGATGTGTCAGTAACTATGATGCCAAAATCCACCCTAAGAATGGTAGATGTGTCATCCATTGTGAGGCCAAAATCCACCCTGAAAACGACAGATGTGTCAGTAACTATGATGCCAAAATCCACCCTAAGAATGGTAGATGTGTCATCCATTGTGAGGCCAAAATCCACCCTGAAAACGACAGATGTGTCAGTAACTATGATGCCAAAATCCACCCTAAGAATATTGGATGTGTCAGCCTCTGTGATGCCAAAATCCACCCTAATATTAGCAGATGTGTCAGTAACTATGATGCCAAAATCCACCCTAAGAATGGTAGATGTGTCATCCATTTTTGAGCCACCATCCATGCTAGGAGTAACGGATGTGTCAGCCACTGTGATGTCAGTGTCCATGACAAGAACATTGGCTGACACGTCTGTCAGAAGCTGTGGGAGAGGCCAAAGCGTAACGCAGGACACACAGTACAATCAGGTTGTCAGGTGAGGCTTGATCCTCCCATGCACTGTCTTGGTTCGTTCTTATCTCCTTCAAATGGCAGCGTCTGAGTGCAGAGATGTACGTCTTAGTGGACCCTTCTGGTCATTTTGCTTCCGCGCACACACACACACACACAACACACCACACACACACACACACACACACACACACACACACACACACACACACACAAGCACGCACGCACACACACAAACACACACACGCGCGTGCATCTCTATCTCTCTCTACCCCCACCCCCTACCCCCTCACACACAGATATACACATGCACACACGCATGTTATTGTTGTTGTTGTTGTTATTGTTGCTGTTGTTTTTATTTTATGTCTGCATATATATTATCTTTTTTGTCTCTCTTTTTTTTCTTTAGATAGACGGCTTGATGAAAAAAACAAATGCACTGCTTATTCAATGTACCATCTGAAAATAGAAGTTTGACTTTGACTTTGACGCACACGAACACACACACACACACACACGCGCGCGCGCACAACACACACACACACACACACACAACACACACGCACACAACACACACACGCGCACACACCCACGCGCACGCACGCACGCACACACACACACACACGCACGCACACACAAACATACACTGTCACAAGCTCAAATCATCACTGTGGAACTTGGTGAACATGTAATGTCTGAGTCTGCAGTGTCCAGTCCTCAGTCTTACGATGGTCACTTGGTCTTGTATGGCCAGGAGATAGTAGTTGTTTTGCTTGGAATGAAACATACAGCATTTGCAGGGAAATTCAGTGAGTTTTGTACAGTAATATCGCAGATAATTGAATAACTTCAATGATAATAAACATAACAAATGCTATCTTTAAATACGTAGATTGTATGTTTTATGTAACGTAAATGTGTATCCATACTTGTTGATAAATGTTTTATGTAACGTGAATGTGTATCCATACTTGTTGATAAAAAAACCTCGACGTTTTAAGCTTTTTGACAATAAACTGTTTCTCTTGTGTAAAAAAGAGGTAATAAATATCAGAGGATGTTCTCTGTACTTATTGGTAGTCACGACCAAACAGCCATCATCTCCCTCACTCAGTCTTGATCATCATATTCATACTTGTTCGTCGGTAGGGGGCTTATGACATGTGTTCCTACCTGCTGTAGCTGATATCAGGTGTATAGGGCTAACACGAGATGAAACAGAGCTGTATATAGCAACAACAACAGCTGTATATAGCAACAACAACAGCTGTATATAGCAACATCAAGAGCTGTACATAGCAACAGCAAGAGCTGTATATAGCAACAGCAAGAGCTGTATATAGCAACATCAAATCTGTATATAGCAACAACAACAGCTGTATATGGCAACAGCAAGAGCTGTATATAGCAACATCAAATCTGTATATAGCAACATCAAAGCTGTATATAGCAACAACAACAGCTGTACATAGCAACAACAACACGAGATGATTAGTTAAGAACTGTACATAGCAACAACACGAGATGATTAATTAATAACTGTATATAGCAACAACACGAGATGATTAATTAAGAGCTGTATATAGCAACAACACGAATGATTGATAAGAACTGTACATAGCAACAACACAGATATTAATAAGAGCTGTATATAGCAACACAGGATGATTAATAAGAACTGTACATAGCAACAACACGAATGATTAATAAGAGCTGTATATAGCAACAACAATGATTAATTAAGACTGTATATAGCACAACACGGATGATATTAAGAACTGTACATAGCAACAACACACAGATGATATAATAAGAATGTAATAACAACAACACAGATGATTATTAATAACCACATAGCACACAACAGAATATAATTAAGAGCTGTATATAGCAACAACACAGATATTATTAAAGAACTGTACATAGCAACAACACGAATATAAAAGAGCTGTATATAAACAACACAGATGATTATAGAATGTACATACAACAACACAGATGTAAGAGTATATACAGCAAAAGAGCTGTATACAGCAACAACAGAATGATAAGAGTGTATATAGCACAACAAGACTGTATACAGAACAACACAAGAAAAGAGCTGTATATAGCACACAGCAAGAGCTGTATATACAGCAGAACACGAATGAAGAAGACTATATAAAAAGAGCTGTACATAGCACAAAACACGAGATGATTATTATATCCAAAAGAGCTGTACATAGCAACAACACGAGATGATTAATTAAGAGCTGTACATAGCAACAACACGAGATGATTAATTAAGAGTTGTACATAGCAACAACACGAGATGATTAATTAAGAACTGTACATAGCAACAACACGAGATGATTAATTAAGAACTGTACATAGCAACAACACGAGATGATTAATTAAGAACTGTACATAGCAACAACAACACGAGATGATTAATTAAGAACTGTACATAGCAACAACAACACGAGATGATTAAGAGATGTATATAGCAACAATACGAGCTGTATATACAGCAACAACACGAGATAAAAAAGAGCTGTATATAGCAGCAAAAACACGAGATGAACAAGGGCTGTGTGTTGTAGGCCATGTTTGTTGTGGTGGAGTGCTGTGTGAGATATACCAGGCACGCTTCTCTGCGCATGTGCTGGTTTTTCACACAGCATGTCATCGAATAGACACGTGTTGCCACATTGCACTTGTGTGATGACATCATTATAATAATAATAATAATAATAATAATAATAATAATGTATGGAATTTATATAGCGCTGAATCTTGTAAAGCAACAAATCAAAGCGCTCAAATTATCAGTCTATGTGCGTTTGCACATTGCATTTGCCATGGCATAATTATCAGTCTCAATGTGCGTTTGCACATTGCACTTGCAGTGACATAATTATCAGTCTCTATGTGCGTTTGCACATTGCATCTGCACTGACATAGTTTTCAGTCTCAATGCCCATTTACACATTGCACTTGCAGTGACATCGTTATCAGTCTCAATAACCATTTAAAATTTCACTTGCACTGACAGAGTTATAAGTCTCAATACCCATTTAGCAAATTTCACTTGTTCTGACATAGTTATCAGGCTCCGTGTCCATTTGTACATTGCACTTGCAATGGCACAATTATCACTCTCGATGTTTGTTTGGCACATTGCACTTGCAATGACATAATGATCAGCCTGTCTTCATGTATATTTCCCACATTACACACGCGATGATGTAGTTATCAGTCTCTATATCAAGTTGTCACATTGCACCCATAAAGAATTATCAATCTTCAAATGCATACGTGATCCCTGTTGCTCTGACAATGATGTATCCGTCATTCCTCATGTAAGTATTCACATTGCACTGCTACTGACACAGCTGTTAGCATACATGTATACTTGCCACATTGCACTGCTACTGACATAGCTGTTAGCATACATGTATAGTTGTCACATTGCACTGATACTGACATAGCTGTTAGCATACATGTATACTTGCCACACTGCACTGCTACTGACATAGCTGTTAGCATACATGTATAGTTGTCACATTGCACTGATACTGACATAGCTGTTAGCATGCATGTATAGTTGCCACACTGCACTGCTACTGACATAGCTGTTAGCATGCATGTATAGTTGTCACATTGCACTGATGCTGACATAGCTGTTAGCATACATGTATACTTGCCACACTGCACTGCTACTGACATAGCTGTTAGCATGCATGTATAGTTGCCACATTGCACTGATGCAGGTCTAGTTAATCTCATATGCATACATGGTACCCAATTGCTCTACCAATGATATAGCAACCATTTTCCGTTGAAATACGTCACATTGCATTTGTGGTGATATAGTTATTATCACGCATGCATATTTGCCTCAATCTACTAATGATTACGTAGATATCATACACGTATGCTTGCTGCATTGCACTGATAAAGAATAAAGTACCCTTTTCTGCGCAAACTGTTGCCGAGTGCCCTGACAATGACACAGTTATCATTGTTCATACAAATATCACACATTGCCTTGACAATGACACAGTTGTCATTGTTTATACAAGTATGTCACATTGCCCTGACAATGACACAGTTATCATTGTTCATACAAGTATGTCACATTGCCCTGACAATGACACAGTTATCATTGTTCATACAGATATGCCGCATCGCCCTGACAATGACACAGTTATATATGGTCATACAAATATGTCACATTGCCCTGACAATGAAAAAAAAATATCATTGGTCATACAAATATGTCACATTGCCCTGGCAATGACATAATTATCATTGTCATACACATATGTCACATTGCCCTGACAATAACATAGTTATAATTATATGGTCATACAAGTATGTCACATATTGTTCATTTATATTTGCTACATTGCCATAATAACGACTATGTATTTAACAAATGCAAGCATGCATGCACACATACATACACACAGATGTGTTTGTATGCGTGCGTGTGTGTTTGTGTGTTTGCGTGCGTGCGCGCGCGCGCGCGTGTGTGTGTGTGCGTGCCTGAGTTGGTGTTGCGTACGTGTGTATGTGTTTGTGTGTATTAGTGTGTGCGTGTGTGAGCTTATCATTGCAGATTTCTATAGAGCTGAAAACATGTTGTAGATAAACATATGTGAAAAGGCGGTACACACAAAAGTAAATGAGGTTTATTTAGGCAGAAGAGACAAGCAATGATGACAAACATATTAAAAGGAGAGAGGTGTTTTGTAATGTATGCCTTTACTTTAGGTGACAGTGAAGTACAGCCCATAATAACTGAGGTGATCACACCTTGAGCTGACAAACACACACACAACAAACACACACACACACAACAAACAAACAACAAACAAACAAACAGATGTGGTTTGAAGATCCCAAAAGGCAGCTTGTATTACGTACAGCTGTTTGAAGAAGCTGCCATTTACCTGAAGACAGGGGTCCACATGGACCTGAGGGACAAGGTCAGTTGTCAGTTGTCCAGCAATGACCTCGCTGTGTTGAGAGAGAGAGAGAGAGAGAGAGAGAGAGAGAGAGAGAGAGAGAGAGAGAGACAGACAGACAGACAGAGAGAGAGAGAGACAGACAGACAGACAGACAGAGACACAGAGAGAGAGAGAGACAGATAGAGACAGAGAAAGACAGAGAGACAGGCAGTGGTAAAACAACAGGGAAGGAATGATATGTTAATACATTTTAGAAAGGAAATATGACCGTGTTTCATCGAACTGTCATGATGCATTGTTTATAGAGTTGTTTTCAGTTTAGCTTCATGTTTCTAGCAGAGTAGATTCCACAGCTAACCCCCAGCATAGGCTAGGCTTGATGCTTTACATAGACAAAGTGATATTAGGCAGAAGTAACGTGATCACATGTAGCTTAAGTCATCATCTGAAAATGGTTTACAATAAAATCAAGAACAAAGAAGTTAATAAAAAGATGAAATATTTAACACTTCATTTCCAGAAGCTGGGTTTGTCAACTATATTGAAAAGGCTGTCGTTGTTCCATAAGGAGGATTTTATTGTTAAAAAATCCTTCCCTAACACGACTCAGTCTAGATTCATTTCCTTCTTTTACACAGATCCACAGTGACCGCCATAGTTCTGTCCTATGTGGTGTCCTTGGTGATGTTCCTCCCTGCTTTCCTGGCCTACGAAAGAGCATGGAAGACAGACCCCGCCACCAACCGCAGCATTGCTTACATGGCCGAGACCACCATTCTGCCGATAGAGAGCCCGCTGGCTGTCAAAATGGTGTATTTTTGTCTGGCTATCGCTTTACCTATTTTACTGTGCTTAATGATCGTCTGCTGCACCATCACCATCCTCAACCTACGCCAGGCTTCACGTCAACGGCTGAAGATGACTGGGAACGTGACAGAAGATAAGAAAGCTGGACAGAACAGGATCACTGTGATGTTGCTGATTATCTGCTCTGTGTATATTGTGCTGACTGTTCCTGAAGCTGTGTTCGCTATTGTAGCTATGGTGGTGCCGGGGCTGCACGCCTATGAAAAGTACCACAACACTGTCATCATCATCTATCAGTTCTTCTGGGTCAGCACCTGCTTAAACTCTGCAGTCAACTTTTTCGTGTATTTTGTGCTGAGCTCTCGCTTTCAGAAAACACTGAGGGACTCTTTTGTGGCTTGTGTCAAAGGAAATTCAGGGAGCAAGACAGGCACATGATAGCACTGTGGTTTGAGGAAGGAAAATAAAGTAACTGTCTGCGTTGCTTTACCAGCTACTCTTAAGGTGACTGTATGGCTGGCTGTATAACATGCTAGGTATTCTTCTCTGTTGATGCTGTTTTGGCTTGCTTCCTAGCAAGTTTTTGTTGTACCCTCTCTGTGTTTGTATATATCTGTCTGCCTGTCTCCTCTCTCTCTCTTTGTCTCTCTGTATCAATCTGTATGTCTGTTTCTCTCTCTCTCTCTCTCTCTTCCTCTCTCTTCTCTCTCTCTCTCTTCTCTCTCTCTCTCTCTCTCTCTCCTCTCTCTCTCTCTCTCTCTCTCTCTCTCTCTCTCTCGCTCTCTCCCTTCTCTCTCTCTTTTCTCATGATCTCATAGAAACCAGTGCTGTTTGTATGAAGAAACAGGTTCATATCAATAAAAGTCTGTCAGATGATACATGGTTTAATAATGAATGTAAAAAATGAAATGTAGGGTCAGAAAAATTTTGAAGTCTTACCGTAAAGCGTTAAAGAATGAAGATAAAAACCTGTACTGTATCACAAGAAGGGAATATAAATGCATGCTTGAAAGGAAAAAGAAAGAGTATAACAAGACATTACTTGCAGATATGATGTCTTTCATCACTTTTCAAGTTCAGTTCTGGAAGAATATTAAGAAGGCTTCATTTAGAAAGAGTCAACCAA
Source organism: Rapana venosa (assembly GCA_028751875.1). NCBI lineage: Eukaryota > Metazoa > Mollusca > Gastropoda > Neogastropoda > Muricidae > Rapana > Rapana venosa. Next base: position 454,579 of record CM054162.1, read on the forward strand.
AGAATAATATACCTTTCGACAGATGGTTGCAGAACTTCAAAATCCTTCTAGAGAAAAGGCTTAGTAGAGAACTCCATGAACACTGCTGGTGACTATGAAGAAGCTGAGGAAGATTTTGATCATCCCATATCTAAAGATGAAATAGTATTAGAACTTAGAAAACTTAAACATGATAAAGCAGCTGGTCCTGATAAAATCATTGGAGAATACCAAGAAATGGTGTTGAAAATGTTGTGCTTTTCTGCTAAAATCATTCAACAAAATCTTTGATAATGGTCTTTTTCCAGATAGCTGGACTGAATCTATCATTCTAACATTACACAAAAAAAGTGATGTTGACAACCCTAATAACTACAGGGGAATATAAGTAGTAAGCTGTACTGTACCATCATTAATAATAGGTTACAGGAATTGGTTAAGAAAAACAACATTACAGGTGAACACCAAGCTGGTTTTAAGAGAGTGTATTCCACTATAGATCATATGTTTACTCTACTTGCATTTATCCAGAAACAGTTTGCTTATAACCGTAAGATCTATGTAGCATTTATTGACTTTGAAAAGGCATTTGATTCTGTTAATAGAAACTTGTTATGGCTTTTTCTCCTAAAAATTGGTGTAAAGGGTAAATTATAACGTTGTTTGAGAGCTATGTATCGGAATGTCAAAAGCAGAATAAGATGTGGATCTAAGCTGACGGACATCATATACTGTACCATGTTTGTAATATCTGTTTGAACTTTTATTTGTCATTGGTTGTATGACTGTGTAAGATTAGGTTGAATGCATGCGCTTTGATTTGTCTTTGCAAGATATAGCGCTATATAAGTGCCATTTATTATTATTATTATTACTTCACCACTGGAGTCAAACAGGGTGATGTGTGTAGCCCTCTTTTGTTTTCTGTTTTCATTAATTATGAGTTAGCCATAGAAGTCATTAATAAGGGTAAACATGGTGCTACTTTTCCCAAAGATTTCACAGAACTGTTTATACTTCTGCCTGCTGATGATGTCATCCTGCTATCTGAAACTATTGTAGGCGTACAACAGCAGCTGAATAGCTTAAGCAGTGCTGCAACAACACTTGATTTTAAATTAATCTAACTAAGAGTAATATTGTTGTATTCAGAAAAGGTGGTTATTTAGCTGCTCACGAAAAATGGCTGTACAATGGAAAAGTCATGCCTGTGATTAATGTATATAAATATCTAGGAATCTGTTTTTCTACAAAGCTTAGTTTCACAACTGCATGTAAAGATCTGGCAAGTCGAGGTAAAAGAAGCTTGTTATTTGTTTTGAAAAAAATATGATTATTGAATAATAATGCTTTTGACTTGTTGCTTAAGATATTTGATGCACAAATACAACCCACTGTGTTATATGGCGCGGAAATTTGGGGACTGGATGCAGCTGTAACACATTGTGAATCAGTACACCTCTTTGCTTTAAGCAGTTTTCACTTGTTTATAGTGAAACCAATAGATATTCTCTCTCTGTTAATGCTGCTGTAAGATGCATTAGATATTGGATTAAGATTCTGCATATGGATGAGTGCAGGTTACCTTTTATGTCTTACAAGATGCTTTATGATCTAGATGTCAAGGGGAAAAGCACATGGGCTTCACAAATACGTACCTGTTTATGTGACATGGCTTTGGGTTTGTTCGGCTCAAACAAGGAATTGGAAATTGTAAAGAGTTTATCAAGATTTTCAGGGAAAGACTGATTGACTGCCGTTGGCAGCAGTGGAATGGTCATATACAAAACAGTGAAATATTTCAAATGCACAGACAATTTATAGATTCACACGATGTCAAACCTTATCTAATGCTTGATATGGGCATTCATTTGAAAAGAATTATGTCTAAGTTTAGACTTAGTCAATCAGACATAAATGTTCATAAATGTAGATATATAGAACATGATGATGATGACCTCAGGCTGCTATGCCCATTATGTAAGCAAACAGTGGAAGATGAAGTTCATTTTGTGCTGTGCTGTCCAGTATTAGAAGACGTAAAATAGAATTACATTCCGGTAAAGTATAGTAGATAGCCTAATTTATTTAGATTCTGTCTACTCATGGCATCTAGTCACCCTGTGATTGTGCGCAGCCTTGCTTTGTATTTGTGTAAAGCCTTTAGAATAAGAGATATGTTGGTTTCTTAAGTCCTATTTTTGGAACTGTTTTTTTTATTGTGGTAGTTGTGGGTATACAATAACATTTTGGCTTTTTGTGTTACTTACTTTTCTCACTTAAATACTAAGCAGTTTGGCCACCCCCTCCCCCCTTCATGTATGGGCCAATGACATTTTTGTGAATAAATCTTTCGAGTTTGAGTTCGAGTTCTCTTTTCTCCATTTCTCTAAGTCTCTGCCCTGTCTGTCTGTCTGTCTGTCTGTCTCTCCTCCATGGACGCTAGTCATTCTTCCTCTTGTATAAAACCTTGTTTTTTCAATCAGTGCTTCAGTAGTGTCTATAACTCTGGCTAACCAATAATAAGTAACTGTCCTTCAGTAATGGCCACGTACAAGCCATGATCTTTTGGACAATGTTCTTTTGTGAGACAGCAAAGGAGTTTCCCAGGAGTGACCACTTGAGCCTCTCCCTCAGTGTGTCCCTGCAGTCTGTCAGGCTGCTGTTGCTGTCGGTAGGTGGGAAGGGGGGAGTGGTCAGCTGGGCAACAGAAGAATGCAGAGGGACAAATGACACAGGCAAGAAACTATACGGGCAATTTGGTTTAACCAATTTATTCTTGCGATCTTAGCAATGTCCATACGGTTAAAAAAAGGGCAAGAACTTTATTCTGTTGTAATGGGATGGAGACACTACTGACATTGTGGAACAGGCACCCGGATAAGTCACACCAGCAAAGCCCTACTTGTGATAATCCTAAATACTAATCTTAATCCTATTATTGATGATCCTACATGAGCTGAAGCAGATAAGTGAAACAGATATAACGTCAGATGCTCAAGCCAGCTTCAAGAGCATCAGAGAAGGAGCAGATGACGTGATCTTCATCCTGCACATTGTAGTGGAAGACGTAAGAGACGTCAGTACACCATGGACCTCGACCCGGCATTCATTCTTTTGATGGCAGTCAGTCATTTGGCACTGTAACACACTAAACCACCAACAAAATGGGTCCCCCAAGGCAGCTTTTGACACTGTTTATTATCTTCTACACAAATCAGCAAGCCTCCTAAAATAAAACAGACAACCCTGCAGGTTTTTGCCAGTCCAGAATGATGGCAGGCATGGATGCCTACTCTCACCACAGCTGTTAACTCATACACAACACAGGTAATGAGACAGACAGAGATGGAAAAAAAAACTTTGTATAAAGAATGGCAGGAAAGAAAACACAAACAAGAGATAA
>CM054162.1:458463-545632 GCA_028751875.1 Rapana venosa
TGCGCATGTGCTGGTTTTTCACACAGCATGTCATCGAATAGACACGTGTTGCCACATTGCACTTGTGTGATGACATCATTATCAGTCTCTATGTGCGTTTGCACATTGCACTTGCCATGGCATAATTATCAGTCTCAATGTGCGTTTGCACATTGCACTTGCAGTGACATAATTATCAGTCTCTATGTGCGTTTGCACATTGCATCTGCACTGACATAGTTTTCAGTCTCAATGCACATTTACACATTGCACTTGCAGTGACATCGTTATCAGTCTCAATAACCATTTAAAATTTCACTTGCACTGACAGAGTTATAAGTCTCAATACCCATTTAGCAAATTCACTGTTCTGACATAGTTATCAGCTCCGTGTCCATTTGTACATTGCACTTGTAATGGCACAATTATCAGTCTCGATGTTTGTTTGGCACATTGCACTTGCAATGACATAATGATCAGCCTGTCTTCATGTATATTTCCCACATTACACACGCGATGATGTAGTTATCAGTCTCTATATCAAGTTGTCACATTGCACCCATAAAGAATTATCAATCTTCAAATGCATACGTGATCCCTGTTGCTCTGACAATGATGTATCCGCCATTCCTCATGTAAGTATGTCACATTGCACTGCTACTGACACAGCTGTTAGCATACATGTATAGTTGCCACATTGCACTGATACTGACACAGCTGTTAGCATGCATGTATACTTGCCACATTGCACTGCTACTGACATAGCTGTTAGCATACATGTATAGTTGCCACATTGCACTGATACTGACACAGCTGTTAGCATGCATGTATACTTGCCACATTGCACTGCTACTGACATAGCTGTTAGCATACATGTATAGTTGTTACATTGCACTGATACTGACATAGCTGTTAGCATACATGTATAGTTGTCACATTGCACTGATACTGACATAGCTGTTAGCATACATGTATAGTTGCCACATTGCACTGCTACTGACACAGCTGTTAGCATACATGTATAGTTGTCACATTGCACTGATACTGACATAGCTGTTAGCATACATGTATAGTTGTCACATTGCACTGATACTGACATAGCTGTTAGCATACATGTATAGTTGTCACATTGCACTGATACTGACATAGCTGTTAGCATACATGTATAGTTGTCACATTGCACTGATACTGACATAGCTGTTAGCATACATGTATAGTTGCCACACTGCACTGCTACTGACATAGCTGTTAGCATACATGTATAGTTGTCACATTGCACTGATACTGACATAGCTGTTAGCATGCATGTATAGTTGCCACACTGCACTGCTACTGACATAGCTGTTAGCATACATGTATACTTGCCACATTGCACTGATGCAGGTCTAGTTAATCTCATATGCATACATGGTACCCAATTGCTCTACCAATGATATAGCAACCATTTTCCGTTGAAATACGTCACATTGCATTTGTGGTGATATAGTTATTATCACGCATGCATATTTGCCTCAATCTACTAATGATTACGTAGATATCATACACGTATGCTTGCTGCATTGCACTGATAAAGAATAAAGTACCCTTTTCTGCGCAAACTGTTGCCGAGTGCCCTGACAATGACACAGTTATCATTGTTCATACAAATATCACACATTGCCTTGACAATGACACAGTTGTCATTGTTCATACAAGTATGTCACATTGCCCTGACAATGACACAGTTATCATTGTTCATACAAGTATGTCACATTGCCCTGACAATGACACAGTTATCATTGTTCATACCGATATGCCGCATCGCCCTGACAATGACACAGTTATATATGGTCATACAAATATGTCACATTGCCCTGACAATGAAAAAAAATTATCATTGGTCATACAAATATGTCACATTGCCCTGGCAATGACATAATTATCATTGTCATACACATATGTCACATTGCCCTGACAATAACATAGTTATAATTATATGGTCATACAAGTATGTCACATATTGTTCATTTATATTTGCTACATTGCCATAATAACGACTATGTATTTAACAAATGCAAGCATGCATGCACACATACATACACACAGATGTGTTTGTATGCGTGCGTGTGTGTTTGTGTGTTTGCGTGCGTGCGCGCGCGCGCGTGTGTGTGTGTGTGCGTGCCTGAGTTGGTGTTGCGTACGTGTGTATGTGTTTGTGTGTATTAGTGTGTGCGTGTGTGAGCTTATCATTGCAGATTTCTATAGAGCTGAAAACATGTTGTAGATAAACATATGTGAAAAGGTGGTACACACAAAAGTAAATGAGGTTTATTTAGGCAGAAGTGACAAGCAATGATGACAAACATATTAAAAGGAGAGAGGTGTTTTGTAATGTATGCCTTTACTTTAGGTGACAGTGAAGTACAGCCCATAATAACTGAGGTGATCACACCTTGAGCTGACAAACACACACACACACAACAAACAAACAACAAACAAACAAACAGATGTGGTTTGAAGAGCCCAAAAGGCAGCTTGTATTACGTACAGCTGTTTGAAGAAGCTGCCATTTACCTGAAGACAGGGGTCCACATGAACCTGAGGGACAAGGTCAGTTGTCAGTTGTCCAGCAATGACCTCGCTGTGTTGAGAGAGAGAGAGAGAGGAGAGAGAGAGAGAGAGAGAGAGAGAGAGAGACAGACAGACAGAAGAGACGAGACAGACAGACAGACAGACAGACAGACAGACAGAGACAGAGAGACAGATAGAGACAGAGAAAGACACAGAGACAGGCAGTGGTAAAAAAACAGGAAAGGAATGATATGTTAATACATTTTAGAAAGGAAATATGACCGTGTTTCATCGAACTGTCATGATGCATTGTTTTAGAGTTGTTTTCAGTTTAGCTTCATGTTTCTAGCAGAGTAGATTCCACAGCTAACCCCCATCATAGGCTAGGCTTGATGCTTTACATAGACAAAGTGATATTAGGCAGAAGTAACGTGATCACATGTAGTTTAAGTCATCATCTGAAAATGGTTTGCAATAAAATCAAGAACAAAGAAGTTAATAAAAAGATGAAATATTTAACACTTCATTTCCAGAAGCTGGGTTTGTCAACTATATTGAAAAGGCTGTCGTTGTTCCATAAGGAGGATTTTATTGTTAAAAAATCCTTCCCTAACACGACTCAGTCTAGATTCATTTCCTTCTTTTACACAGATCCACAGTGACCGCCATAGTTCTGTCCTATGTGGTGTCCTTGGTGATGTTCCTCCCTGCCTTCCTGGCCTACGAAAGAGCATGGAAGACAGACCCCGCTACCAACCGCAGCATTGCCTACATGGCCGAGACCACCATTCTGCCGATAGAGAGCCCGCTGGCTGTCAAAATGGTGTATTTTTGTCTGGCTATCGCTTTACCTATTTTACTGTGCTTAATGATCGTCTGCTGCACCATCACCATCCTCAACCTACGCCATGCTTCACGTCAACGGCTGAAGATGACTGGGAACGTGCCAGAAGATAAGAAAGCTGGACAGAACAGGATCACTGTGATGTTGCTGATTATCTGCTCTGTGTATATTGTGCTGACTGTTCCTGAAGCTGTGTTTGCTATTGTAGCTATGGTGGTGCCGGGGCTGCACGCCTATGAAAAGTACCACAACACTGTCATCATCATCTATCAGTTCTTCTGGGTCAGCACCTGCTTAAACTCTGCAGTCAACTTCTTCGTGTATTTTGTGCTGAGCTCTCGCTTTCAGAAAACACTGAGGGACTCTTTTGTGGCTTGTGTCAAAGGAAATTCAGGGAGCAAGACAGGCACATGATAGCACTGTGGTTTGAGGAAGGAAAATAAAGTAACTGTCTGCGTTGCTTTACCAGCTACTCTTAAGGTGACTGTATGGCTGGCTGTACAACATGCTAGGTATTCTTCTCTGTTGATGCTGTTTTGGCTTGCTTCCTAGCAAGTTTTTGTTGTACCCTCTCTGTGTTTGTATATATCTGTCTGCCTGTCTCCTCTCTCTCTCTTTGTCTCTCTGTATCAATCTGTATGTCTGTTTCTCTCTCTCTCTCTCTCTCTCTCTCTCTCTCTCTCTCTTCTCTCTCTCTCCTCTCTCTCTCTCTCTCTCTCTCTCTCCTCTCTCTTCTCTCTCTCTCTCTCTTCCCTTCTCTCTCTCTTTTCTCATGATCTCATAGAAACCAGTGCTGTTTGTATGAAGAAACAGGTTCATATCAATAAAAGTCTGTCAGATGATACATGATTTAATAATGAATGTAAAAAATGAAATGTAGGGTCAGAAAACTTTTGAAGTCTTACCGTAAAGCGTTAAAGAATGAAGATAAAAACCTGTACTGTATCACAAGAAGGGAATATAAATGCATGCTTGAAAGGAAAAAGAAAGAGTATAACAAGACATTACTTGCAGATATGATGTCTTTCATCACTTTTCAAGTTCAGTTCTGGAAGAATATTAAGAAGGCTTCATTTAGAAAGAGTCAACCAAAGAATAATATACCTTTCGACAGATGGTTGCAGAACTTCAAAATCCTTCTAGAGAAAGGCTTAGTAGAGAACTCCATGAACACTGCTGGTGACTATGAAGAAACTGAGGAAGATTTTGATCATCCCATATCTAAAGATGAAATAGTATTAGAACTTAAAAAACTTAAACATGATAAAGCAGCTGGTCCTGATAAAATCATTGGAGAATACCAAGAAATGGTGTTGAAAATGTTGTGCTCTTTCTGCTAAAATCATTCAACAAAATCTTTGATAATGGTCTTTTTCCAGATAGCTGGACTGAATCTATCATTCTAACATTACACAAAAAAAGTGATGTTGACAACCCTAATAACTACAGGGGAATATAAGTAGTAAGCTGTACTGTACCATCATTAATAATAGGTTACAGGAATTGGTTAAGAAAAACAACATTACAGGTGAACACCAAGCTGGTTTTAAGAGAGTGTATTCCACTATAGATCATATGTTTACTCTACTTGCATTTATCCAGAAACAGTTTGCTTATAACCGTAAGATCTATGTAGCATTTATTGACTTTGAAAAGGCATTTGATTCTGTTAATAGAAACTTGTTATGGCTTTTTCTCCTAAAAATTGGTGTAAAGGGTAAATTATAACGTTGTTTGAGAGCTATGTATCGGAATGTCAAAAGCAGAATAAGATGTGGATCTAAGCTGACGGACATCATATACTGTACCATGTTTGTAATATCTGTTTGAACTTTTATTTGTCATTGGTTGTATGACTGTGTAAGATTAGGTTGAATGCATGCGCTTTGATTTGTCTTTGCAAGATATAGCGCTATATAAGTGCCATTTATTATTATTATTATTACTTCACCACTGGAGTCAAACAGGGTGATGTGTGTAGCCCTCTTTTGTTTTCTGTTTTCATTAATTATGAGTTAGCCATAGAAGTCATTAATAAGGGTAAACATGGTGCTACTTTTCCCAAAGATTTCACAGAACTGTTTATACTTCTGCCTGCTGATGATGTCATCCTGCTATCTGAAACTATTGTAGGCGTACAACAGCAGCTGAATAGCTTAAGCAGTGCTGCAACAACACTTGATTTTAAAATTAATCTAACTAAGAGTAATATTGTTGTATTCAGAAAAGGTGGTTATTTAGCTGCTCACGAAAAATGGCTGTACAATGGAAAAGTCATGCCTGTGATTAATGTATATAAATATCTAGGAATCTGTTTTTCTACAAAGCTTAGTTTCACAACTGCATGTAAAGATCTGGCAAGTCGAGGTAAAAGAAGCTTGTTAATTGTTTTGAAAAAAATATGATTATTGAATAATAACTCTTTTGACTTGTTCATTAAGATATTTGATGCACAAATACAACCCACTGTGTTATATGGCGCGGAAATTTGGGGACTGGATGCAGCTGTAACACATTGTGAATCAGTACACCTCTTTGCTTTAAGCAGTTTTCACTTGTTTATAGTGAAACCAATAGATATTCTCTCTCTGTTAATGCTGCTGTAAGATGCATTAGATATTGGATTAAGATTCTGCATATGGATGAGTGCAGGTTACCTTTTATGTCTTACAAGATGCTTTATGATCTAGATGTCAAGGGGAAAAGCACATGGGCTTCACAAATACGTACCTGTTTATGTGAACATGGCTTTGGGTTTGTTCGGCTCAAACAAGGAATTGGAAATTGTAAAGAGTTTATCAAGATTTTCAGGGAAAGACTGATTGACTGCCGTTGGCAGCAGTGGAATGGTCATATACAAAACAGTGAAATATTTCAAATGCACAGACAATTTATAGATTCACACGATGTCAAACCTTATCTAATGCTTGATATGGGCATTCATTTGAAAAGAATTATGTCTAAGTTTAGACTTAGTCAATCAGACATAAATGTTCATAAATGTAGATATATAGAACATGATGATGATGACCTCAGGCTGCTATGCCCATTATGTAAGCAAACAGTGGAAGATGAAGTTCATTTTGTGCTGTGCTGTCCAGTATTAGAAGACGTAAAATAGAATTACATTCCGGTAAAGTATAGTAGATAGCCTAATTTATTTAGATTCTGTCTACTCATGGCATCTAGTCACCCTGTGATTGTGCGCAGCCTTGCTTTGTATTTGTGTAAAGCCTTTAGAATAAGAGATATGTTGGTTTCTTAAGTCATATTTTTGGAACTGTTTTTTTATTGTGGTAGTTGTGGGTATACAATAACATTTTGGCTTTTTGTGTTACTTACTTTTCTCACTTAAATACTAAGCAGTTTGGCCACCCCCTCCCCCCTTCATGTATGGGCCAATGACATTTTTGTGAATAAATCTTTCGAGTTTGAGTTCGAGTTCTCTTTTCTCCATTTCTCTAAGTCTCTGTCTGTCTGTCTGTCTGTCTGTCTGTCTCTCCTCCATGGACGCTAGTCATTCTTCCTCTTGTATAAAACCTTGTTTTTTCAATCAGTGCTTCAGTAGTGTCTATAACTCTGGCTAACCAATAATAAGTAACTGTCCTTCAGTAATGGCCACGTACAAGCCATGATCTTTTGGACAATGTTCTTTTGTGAGACAGCAAAGGAGTTTCCCAGGAGTGACCACTTGAGCCTCTCCCTCAGTGTGTCCCTGCAGTCTGTCAGGCTGCTGTTGCTGTCGGTAGGTGGGAAGGGGGGGGGAGTGGTCAGCTGGGCAACAGAAGAATACAGATGGACAAATGACACAGGCAAGAAACTATACGGGCGATTTGGTTTAAACAATTTATTCTTGCGATATTAGCAATGTCCATACGGTTAAAAAAAAGGGCAAGAACTTTATTCTTTGTAATGGGAAGGAGACACTACTGACATTGTGGAACAGGCACCCGGATAAGTCACACCAGCAAAGCCCTACTTGTGATAATCCTAAATACTAATCTTAATCCTATTATTGATAATAATAATAATAATAATAATAATGTATGGAATTTATATAGCGCTGAATCTTGTAAAGCAACAAATCAAAGCGCTCAGATTTCATTTCATACCACTTTAAGTCACGGCAGATTTCTCCCCGCGAAACTCGGCTGCTCTCCCCGGGGAGAGCGGGAGAACGCGTCGCCACTTAGCACTGCGCCACCCTTTCTTTTTTTTTCTTTTTTTCTGCAGCTGTATTTGTTTCCCTATCAGAGTGGCTTTTTTCTAAGAATTTTGCCAGGGACAACTACATGAGATGAAGCAGATAAGTGAAACAGATATAACGTCAGATGCTCAAGCCAGCTTCAAGAGCATCAGAGAAGGAGCAGATGACGTGATCTTCATCCTGCACATTGTAGTGGAAGACGTAGAGACGTCAGTACACCATGGACCTCGACCCGGCATTCATTCCTTTGATGGCAGTCAGTCATTTGGCACTGTAACACACTAAACCACCAACAAAATGGGTCCCCCAAGGCAGCTTTTGACACTCTTTATTATCTTCTACACAAATCAGCAAGCCTCCTAAAATAAAACAGACAACCCTGCAGGTTGTTGCCAGTCCAGAATGATGGCAGGCATGGATGCATACTCTCACCACAGCTGTTAACTCATACACAACACAGGTAATGAGACAGACAGAGATGGAAAAAAACTTTGTATAAAGAATGGCAGGAAAGAAAACACAAACAAGAGATAAACCATGTAGATGGCAGTGCTATCATTAGGTAAAGGGAAAGGTGTTCCATAACCTGTAACGTCGTAGGGGAGCGAGGCATCAGAGACCTCACTTCTCTAGGGGCCAGCGTAATGTGGGTGGCGCCCATCTCTCCGTCGCTGCTTTACCTTCCATGACCCTAAAGAGGCAGATACCTAATTACGGATGGGTCAACTGTGGGACTGAACTGAAGCCAAGGCACGCAAACGGTCACCCATCCAAGTGGTAACCACACTCGACGCCTCTTAATTTTGGCTGAGGGAAAGCAAGTGCTCTGAACACTGAGCTATCCCGTTCCCACTACTCTCATAGCAGGTCCATATGCTGCAATGAAAAACAATATCATAGATAAAAATGATACCGGCACAACTGCAGTCTTTTAATTCAAACCAAGAAGTCTAAAGCCATGTACATCATTTGGTCAATCCATGGCTGGCACCACACACAAACTGATGGAGATAGATCCTTGGCATGGTTGAGCAGTCCAGATGCGTTGGGCCATGCCATGCGCCTGGCAACACAGTCTGATACCGCAGGCGTTGAAGCAGAAACACCTTCCGAGCCAAACGAAGAGTAATCCACATTATCATCCAGATTTTGACAGGCAGCTGTTTAAAAAAACCAATAACTAAAACTTCAGATATCGCAAACACTATTTTGGTTTTGTTGTTTTATATACAAGTAAACGACAGACGCTTTCGCCTGATGGTTTAAGCTAGTGTTTTAAGTTTGAGTATAAGCTGAGCACAAGACAACATACACAGTCATTTTGAACGAGCTCAACAAGCGCCCTGATCTTTAAGGAAAGAATGACATGCTCAAGATAGGCTGTAAGACATCAATGCTGCTATGCAAAGGGCATGGCCCAGGGCAGAATAAAGGGCCTCAAACAAGGGAGACAATCAACTAGTCACGTGGAGAGCATTGTCAAGCAGACGGAGTGGTTGAAAGGGGAAACATACAAAAAGCCTAAAAACAGAAAAAGACATGGAGAGACTTGAGAGAGCAGGCATCAGTTGCCGCCACCATCAGTGATGTCCGCGACAGGCGAGATGGTTCAGTGGGTCGTGACCTCCTGTGACAGCTCAGAAGACACTACACTGAGCACAACCAAAGTGACCCAGCAGCAACGCAGGGCCTCTCTGACTGGTAGCCTCATGGCGGCCTACCATCAATAAGTGATCTGTGGACTTCTGACCCAGAGGATGTGGCGTCAAATGACTGGGTGTGGCGGAGGTAGCGAGATCAAGACGTTTTCACTGGGAACACAGAAAGCAGATGCCACAGAATGTGGTGCAGACTAGCACACTGTCAAACCCAAGATAAAAAGCAGATGGAAACCAAACAACTGCCCCTTCAATGGAAACAAAGTACAAGGCGGATAAAACCCATTTCTGCAACAGTTTTCCTTGTTGCTGTTCTTTTCAATCAAGCAATAAAAAGTACATCCAAGGTTCCGACATACACACATCAGGACTAGTTCCCACAAGACAGCACACATTTTTAAAAATTTGTATCAGCTGCAAAAGTCTTTCTTTCTGATAAACAAACAAATATCTATATCTATATCTAATATATATAATATAAAAAATTATTATTTTATATATATATATATATATATATATATATATATTATTATAAATATATATGTGGAACAGATTATCTTCAGTCCTCTTAATCAAGCGACTGCTACCTACCATAACTAATCTTTTCGTTGTTGTTGTTGTCTTCGATTTTACGTCTGTTCACTCTCAGTGACATTAGACGAGAAAAATATATATACAAGGGGTGTATGAGAATTGAGGTGGTGGTGGAGGCCCTACTGAAAAATGCGACGGGGGAAAAGTAGACTAATCATGAAAAGAAACGCACAAAGGAAATGATACAATACATTTTTTTTTAAAACCGAAACAAAACATAAAAAGTGATTAACGTTAATGAAACTATAACAAATGTCCTATAGGACTATGCCAGAGACCTTTTGCAATCAAATGTCAAATTCAAATTATTAAATGTGCTTCTAAGGGAGTTTTCAGAAAATTGTGGTTAAAAAGCTGTTGTATTCTTACATTCAAATATTATATGGGTATTAGAAATATTCTCACCACAAAGACATTTACTGTCCACTGAATTTGATTACAATGCATTAAATTTTAATCTATAAAACAAACTATTCACTCTTTCTTTCTGTGGAGATATTTGAGCAAGCCTTAGAATGGCTCACGACTCTTGCTTTATTAGTTTTGATGACAGTTCTGTTTAGAAATCTCTTTTAGGTGATACGTTTCTGTGACCTTTTTCCATGATGTTTGTTCTAATATAAGTGGTAGCCCTCTTGTAATGATAAAGGCACGGGCAATGTTGCAGATTTCCGTTCATGCTTTGCACCTCTTTTAGCAGCTCTATCAGCCCACTTATTTGGAAAGAATCCACTGTGTGAAGCCACCCAACAGAAAGTGACATTTGTGCCCTTTAAGGTTAAAAGGTGTATGGCATGATTAATCTCTAGTGCAATGTTTGAAGTTTTCTTGTACCACAAGGATTTTAAAGCATAAAATACCGACTTAGAATCAACACAAATAAGGATTTGAAATATACACAATGGCAAATCAAGAACATAATTTTGAGCCATTAAGACTGCTACTAATTCCACCGTAAAAATCGAATGGTGTTTACCAACAGAACGATTTTTCAATTTTTAAAAGATGGTATAGCAAACGCTGCACCTGTTTCTTGATTATCCAGACGTGATCCATCTGTATAAATTTGTAAATGATGAAAATACTTTTGATGGATGTGGGATCAAACATCAGAAACCATAATGTTCAGATTCTCTTTTTTTTTTTTTTACATTAGTTACCTCTATGTCGAAGTGTGTTCTGTTCATCTCCCGCGATGGGCAAGGTAACATTGCCTCTCGTTTGTCCACTCTGTGTTGATTGACATTAGATTTTTTCACTAGATCGTACACATATGTGTTAACTTATTGGAGTCGCAGTGTAATGGACCCCGCCATTTTGTGGTGACCCATGATTTTGGCTATATTTGAAAAATTCAGCAGACTTACCCAACATAATAATGACATACACATTATACATCATTGAAAAGTTTATAATGTCTTCTTTTGAGATTGTTTCACAGTTTTTTAATAGATGACTGTATTTATTTTTTACAAATTTCCAAAATACGTCACTGAATGCTGAAAAATAAAAAGTTTGGGAAAAAATTGGGTTTGGGTATCTTAAATGGTTTGAACTATTCATCAACTATTTCCCCTTCAAGCATGTGATGATTTTTCACCAAGTAAAGTTCCCTGAGCTGGCTGAATCCTTGTGATGTCACCTTTTTGTCAACAGATTTTTTTTTAAAGAATCATAACACTGGAGTGTCTAAAATCCCAAAGATATCACTTGTTGACATGTCAAACAAAATTGGCCAACAGATAAAAACTAGGCAAGCTTATGGTCAAGGAATGCAACTGCGTTTAGGAAAATAATTGCCCTACAGGCCAGAGTACTTCCCCTTGAGTTAACCATCACTTTGTGTTTTTTTTAAATTCGTAAGCCTGCCGATTCTTAAGCTTCGGCACGTCGCAGTAAAGGAAAAGAGTGCGGAAGCTTAAGCTTCGGCACAACCTCAATGAGTTAATGGGCATTAAGGAAGATATATCTTTTGCTCTTTTAGGAAACTGTAGTTCAGATTTTACTTCTACTTCCTCAGAAATGAAAATTTCAGTCATTCTGTTTCTAAGAACATATTAAGCACATGCTAGTTGACGGTAATCATCCAAAGGCAATGTACCAACTTCATTGTACGTTCCTAAAGCTGATGCATGATACGGAACTCCAAGTGCAAGCCTGTATGCTTTGCAGTCTACACTTTGTAGCTTTTTAAGTAAAGATTTTGGAGCGCTGAAAAAGATTTCTTGTCCGTATGATAATTTCGAACAAACAAGAGATGTAGCTAAACATTTTAGATTGAATATGTCTTTGTCCCCAGAACTGTTTACTAATTATCTTCAGTAACTTTATGCACTTTCTTGCCTTTGTTAATAAGTGCTCAATATGTGTATTCCAAGTTAGCTTTGAAGTTAAATAACCCCTTAAGAACTTTATTGTATTTTTGTATTCAATTATTCAGTCCCAATCTTAAATTTTGGGTAGCTCCTCCGGATTACGGCCATTATTAAAAAGCATAACATGAGTTTTTTTCTGTGGACAAAGTAAATCCATTTTCAAGCATATATGTGTCAATGTTATCAAGCTGGCTTTGATATACCCTTTTATGTAATTTAATGCTCTTTTGGGTGTTTTACGTTTCATAGTAACGTTTATCCACATGCATATATCATCCGCATATTGTACTAAGATGATATCCTTTGATAAATCCATTGGGATATCATGCAGCAAGATATTAAATAGGATAGGAGCTATCACAGAACCTTGGGGTAGTCCGATATGAAGCGATCTAACACTTGAATATGATTTAGCTACTCTAACTGATTTTTCTGTCTGTTAAAAAACTGTTGATATAAAAATACAAGTGCCCCGAAAACACCCTCATTCTTAAGTTTGCCTAATAACTTAGCATGCCAAACTTGGTCATATGCCTTCTAATATCAAAAATTGTTGCAAGAACATTATTTCTTCTTGCAATCTGCATTTTTATTTGTGTTGATAGTTCAACCAAATTATCTATGGCAATTTTTTTTTGAAAACCTCTTATTGACAGGATTATTTTTATGCAGAAAACCAGCCTTTTAAATAATTATTACATTAGCTTGCCAGTGTGAGAGGTTCAAAGCAAATTGGTCTGTAGCGGGTTTTTGTCAGATTTAGGCTTTCCCTGTTTATGAACTGGAATGAAAATGGACTCCTTCCACTTTACTGGCTTTACCTCCCTCAATCCAGCAATTATTGAATAGTCTGTGGAGTAGATAAATGAAATTTGTTGGTAAATGTTTCAACATGTCATTAGAAACTGCATCTGACCCGACAGACGTTTTCTTGTTAGAAAGAGATAGTAACGCATCTCTTACTTCGTCCAGTGATATTGGAGCATTATTGCATGAACCGTTGTCAGAGACTGGGTCAGTACGTTCTGTTTTACTTTCTTCATCTGTTCTGTAGTTCCTGCATTTAAGTGACAAGCATTCAAGACGCATTGATTCAGAAAACATGTCTGCAAATGCCTCTGCTTTTTCTATGTTTGATGGAAATTCTTTATTCTCCAATTGCACTGGACAAGTTGGTAAACTAACACCTGTTCCATTTCAGGATATTTATCCAAAACATTTTAAAAGATATTTATGATTTAAAATTTCAGTGGTACAAAAAGAAGTCCAAAATTCTCTTTTAGCCTGAGCTACAACAAGGTTACAGTAATTTTTTGCTTGTTTTTGTTTTACATTATTTTCTGACGTTTTGTCTTTTACATAAATTGTGTACATTAAGTATTTGTTTTTTACTGCTTCCTCACATGCTGGTGTCCACCAGATATTTCCTAGATGTTCATTTGTTTTAAGGTTATTTATTTTGGGGATAGACAAAGTGGCAGCATGAATAATTGTCTCATTAAAACTGGAATATAAATGGTCAATGTTGTCAGTGTCAAAGCTGTCTGTGTTGTAAGTTTCAAGGATGCTTTCAAACTTTTTCCAGTCTGCTTTTTTGTAATTAAAATTTTTGGAAATTTTGTCTTCCCTGGGTGTCACCCGGAAGCGGTTAGTCCCCTAAGCGTTGTAATGACAGGCAGGTGATCGCTGCCAAGGGTGTCATTGTGCGTTGACCACTCACATTCTGGAGCTAATGCAGGAGATATAAGCGATATATCTTAGGCTGATGCTCTGCGACTAGCAATGGCGGGAATTCTAGTAACTCTGTCATCATTCAGTAAGTACAGGCAGGAATCAACTATGTTTTCTACAAAGCGATTATGAGATATTTTTTCACAGTCTTTATCCCAAAAAGGAGCATGTGCATTAAAATCTCCTGCTATAGACCACTTTTCATTATCTTTAAGGTTGTGTAAACCATTCAGTGTTTATATCATTAGGTCCCCCAGGTAGGTATACCCAAAAACAGTATTTATTATTAAATTTTCCCAAATTTTATGCGTGCTGCACATGAGTGTATATCTAGGACCTGGTTAGGCACTGGTGAGGGACATGTGCTGTAATCCACCCCTTCTTCAATGTATATGGCTGCACTGATTTTGGTAGCAGCATCCACCTGTTGATGGACAGGTGGATAATAGTAACCAGGCAGCTTAGGTAGTTGTTCCTGGTTACATTCAGGGATTGTAACACAAGGACTTGGTATTTATTGTTGGAAAGATGTTGGATTAGATAATGTAGATTAGTGGAAATAGATCTAGCGTTCCACTAGATTAGTTTCAATACGTTGGACGTTTTAGATCTAGATCGGGTAGGCATTTTAAATACAGAATCAACTTTTTTTAAATATCATCAAAAAAGATAGAAAAAGACAACAATCAACTCTAAACTGCAAAAAAGCAAAACATTAAACAAATTAAAATTAACAATTATGTGTCCCAAATTGTTGGCTCTTTATGCAAAAGATAAACACTGCACACTGAGTCAAGTAAAACAGCTAGATCTACTGTGGATATGAGCAAAAACTAAACATCACCACAGCTAGGCTAGTGCACTACAAGTTGATGTACAAACTACCAGTCACAGCTTCTCAGCACATCAACGTAATTGTGCTGTCTCTGTCGTCTCCAGCATGGGAACTGGTACTCTGGGTAAAGAAACGGCCACTGGCTGGAGGCTGGCTGTGGCTGGTAATCTTCAGAGACAAAGGTGGATCTGGGTGACTGATAAACATTTTTTGTGTAAAATCGACGTCTTGGTTTTCTCTTGGGCTCTTCCCAGACTAAAGCATGCACATGTCTGCCGAAATTGTTGGCAAGAATGCTGAACCCTTGGATATTTGGATGAAGAGAGTCTTTGAAGTGATTGAAGTGAGACTTTATGTTGACATGTGAAATGAAGGAGACATTTTTCATACCAAACATGTCAGAACAAGTCACAGCATTAAAAACATCTGCTTTCATCTGAAGATAAGCATCCCTGACAGGTGCAATCTTGCTGATGTCAATTTTGGTGTCAGGGAATGAGGTCATTACATTTTTTACATGTTGTATCATTATCCGACTGGCCTCCTGTGGATGTCTTTTTCAGATCATTGATACCACAGTGGATAACAATACACTGTGGTGCCTTGGCATCAGACTTTGATTCCACTAACTGGGAGATGTGGCCAATGTCAGGTGTTTTAATTTTTTAACATTGAATCCATAGGACAGGCCTAGCTGACTGCTATTGACTCCTTGTAGGATAGAGTCATGAAAAATACAGTCGGAAAATCATCCTCCATCTTGGAACTTGATTTTACGTCATGCCAATTCTTTTTCATCATGCCCGTCTTTTGACGTAACTGGTCAGGCTTCTGGATAGTGTTCTTCCATGTCCCTTGCTTCACTGACCTTTTTTGAGGCGTTCCTCCAGGCCCTCTAGGGTTGGGGTCAGTACAACAGGTTTTAAGAAGACGCCCCTGGTCATCAGTCTTCTCTAAGCAGGTGATTTTCTCACAGAGCGACATAATCACCTGCTTGAGTTCTGCCATGGAGCTGTCAGGTTGGTGGTCAGGGACGTTACTTTTGTCCTCATTGGTTACAGATCCTGACTGAAAGATTTTGTTTTGCCTGGTTGGTTTTGGCTGAAGGGACGACTTTGCTGTCTTGATCAGTAAGCTCCCTGATTTTTTCTTTTGGATGGGTCTCAAAGCAGCCCGATGCTGATCGTAGACGTGTGTTTTGGGCATGTTTGTGCTCAAACTGTGTTAGCACACAGCAAATTTCAGCAGCTGCTTACTGTCGCCCATGTTGTGACGTCATCTTTTCGTGTCTTAGGGTTGTGTGGGTGTTGTGTGTGTGTGTGGTCTGTCTGCTGTCTGCTGTCTGTCGTGTTCTGTGTTTTTTCTCTCCCTGTCTTTGTTTCTGTCTACAGCGTTCCTTCTGTCTTCCTATTTTGTCCGTCATTCTGCCTGTGTGTCTCTCCATCTCTCATAGTCCTTCGGATTAGACTATAAACCGAGGCCCCGTGTGCAAACACACGCAGAACATCTTGTGCATACGTTAAATCCTGTTTCCCCTTTTCGTAAGAGTAAGCCATTGTGTGCCTGGGAACAGATGACAAAAATTCACAAAACTGCATCCACACGGGGACTGGATGTAAAAAAAAACAACATGAGTGCTTATTCCATTGTCCTGATATAAAAATTAAAAAAAAAAAAACAATACAAGTAGCCCTCCCCCCCCCCCCCCCCCCAACACACAATCACCACACATTGTCTTTATCTTACAAACAAGCTGTTATTCGCAAATCTGACATGTCTCATAAATTTTTAGTGACACTATTGTCTTAAACCACCACCTCTACCACCCAGCCCCCCCCCCCCCCCCCCCCCGAAAAAAAACAGTGAAAAGGACAGGGACACACGCGAACTAAAAACAGTGCCTCCCCTGCAGACCGGTGGGGAGTGTGGAACCTCCTGTCTTTGCTCCCAGTGTATTTACCTCGCGTCCCGCCCCCGGAGATGCGGTGCCGTAGGGCCAACAGCATCCCCACCTTCTTGAGGGCAGGGTTTTTCTCTGCCCCCTTCTAAATTTCGGCATCGTCCCCGTTTTTTCTGTCACCCCCTCAGTCTGTTTCTGTCCGTTAGTCCTTTTACCGCCCGTTTCCGAAAAACTTATAGGAAGGTTATCTCCCGGGGGTGGGGTGGGCCTGACTTGTCAGGAGGGAAAAGGGGCGCTACGATCTTTTTCCCGCATAACAAAACTATTGCTTTTGTGTGCTAAACCTTCCAATGGCACACAATCAAGGTGCAATGTGAACGTTTATAGGGTATGCAAAGAAAAAGAAGTTTTATTATTAAAAAAAAGGTCAATGTATGCAGAAACAGACACACAAAACAACAGTCATCCCCACAGTCAGACAGCGATCATCAGTGTCTCCATTCAAAAAAACCGCCCCAGATATCACACTCTCCGAAAAGAGAAACCACGACTCAACCACAACAACAACAGCACAGCATGCACGCACACACACACACACTCCACACACATTACACATCACACTACACACAACACACACACACACACACACACCATCACACAACACACACACACAAACAACAGCTTTCCATTCATCCGGGGTGAAAGAACGTAATTGTAATGCATTGATCACTTAGAGATTCATGCAAATGCTGTCAAGAAGAAAGACTCAAGGCATTGTTTTTCAGGATAAGATTAAATGCGTTCACAACAAAATTCAGCAAGATGTTAAATGCTTATGTGGTGAATATATTTCAAAAACCCTTATCATACTTGAATGTGAGAATTTTAAAAACTTTATCTCCCTGATCCATTTCTGAGAATCCATTGAATATTTTTAATTCATATATAGTGGTATTTTTTAAATTGAAATTTATAAATTTAAATATGATAAACCCAAATCATAATACTGATTTGATTAAACAAAATTTTACATTTACTCAACAGATAACAAAATTCCACATTTAATAAAGTCAAACACAACGAAAACAAAACAACAAAAATCAACTACTCAGGGGTTTTCCCATTCCCATTTCCAAATTTAACAAGCCTCCTACCCCACTCAAAAGGTGAATATAAACAACTGTTGTCTAAAGGATTGTTCCAACCCCTAAGAAATTTAAATGTTGTTTTTTGAATTTTTTCCTTCTATGTAAATAAAGATTCGTCTTATTTGTCCAACCTACGGCATTCCCTTATAAAAAAAAAAACCAAAACCCCCCCCCCCCAAACCAAAAAAACAAAAAACCCTAAACCAAAAACCCCTTTTTAAAAACCCACAACAAACGGCCCATTTTATTTTTAAAATTTTAAAAAAAACCCCAAAAATTTTTCAAAAAAAAAAAAAACCCCCCAAAAAAACCCCACCCCCCAAAAAAAAAAAAACCCCAAACAAAAAACCCCCAAAAAACCCCATACCCCCCAAAACCCAAAAAATCCAGGGCCAAAAAAACAAAAACAAAAAAAAATTTTAAAAAACAAAAACAAATTTAAAAAAAAAACCCCCAAAAAAACCCCCCCCAAAAAAACCCCCCCAAACCCGGAAATAAAAAAAAACCCCCCCCAAACCCAAAAAACCCCCCCTTTTTTCCCCTTTACCCCGGGGAAAATTTTTTTTTCCCCGGGGTTTTTCCAAAAAACTAAAAACCCAAAACCCCCCCCCCCCAAAAAACCCCAACAAAATGGGTTTAAAAAAAAGGGGTTTTTAAATAAACAAGATTGGAATTTTTAAAAAAATCCCCTTTACCCTTAAAAAAACCTTGGAAAAAAAATTTTGAAGAAATTTTTAAAAATTTAGTTAAGTCCTAGGGGCCCATTTATTTTTAGTTGATTTCTGTTGAATTTCTTTTCCCCCCCCCTTCTTTTCTGATTGTTTTAATAAAAGTTCATCTGATCTGTTTTTTTAAGAAACTACTTGTTATTCCCTGTTATTCTCTTATACACACACGACACACACAACAAACAAACACAACACCACACTCACAACCATCAACACACACACTCGCATCGCAACAACACACAGATGATTCTATCAATCTTCTAATCCATCTATTCATTCAGTCTCCTAGTTTGGTCCGTCTGGTATCACTTAAGTGGAATGACGTAAAATGAGATTCTTTACCTACTTACACACACACATACACACCACACACTCCACACACACTAACAAACACACAACACACACACAACACACACAACACACACAACTACCACAAAACCACCTCAGACCGTCATACTACACCAGCAACAACAAAGACAAAACAGTGATCCACAAATTAGAAACAGTTTTCAAGCATATCAACACATGGTGTACAAACTAAGAAGTAAAGATGTTATTCTTGTAGGAAACCATAAACATGTAAATTACATAACCCAGAGGTTCTGTTGCCCCAGTTCTCAATGAGAGACATTGGTATTCTACAGATTCGTAAATGAAAAAACAGTTCAACCCAAAAAAGCCCGCATTTCCCTTTCCGGAAACAAAGGTTTTGACCCAAAAACCAGGAAAACACTTTTGGATATAAAATATGATTCTGAACCTTACTCAGGAAAGAGAATATAAAGAAAAAAAAAACCAAATTTAAAAAAACCCCCGAAAAAAATAAAAAAATTTTTTGGTCTTCGGGGGGGGCCCCCCGGGGCCTAAAAGACCCCCAAAAACCTTTTCCCCAATGGGGGGCCAGTCAAATTTCCCCCCGGGTTTCCCTTTATAAAGTTAGAAAAAGGTTTTGGGCCTTTTTAAAAAATCATTTTTTAAAAAAAACCCTTTTTTTTCAAAAAATCTAAAAAATTGGGGGGGTTTCCCCCCCCCGGGGGCCCGGGAACGACCCCAAAGTTGGACGGGTTTATTCGAAAATTTTTGCCCATTGATTTGAAATCCCATTTTAAAATTTTTGGGGCCAAACCCCCAAAAAAACCCCCCAAAAAACCCAAACAAAAAACAAAAAAAAAAAAACCCCCTGCAAAACCCAAAAATTTTTCCTTTAAAAACCATTTTATTACCCCCTTTTTTTTGGGGTTATACTTAAAAAAAGAAAAAAAATGAAAACTCCCTACTTCAAACACAAAAAAACCCAAAAACCAAAAAAACCCCCAAAAACAAACAACAACACCCACACCCAAAAAAATAAAAAAAAAAACCACCCAGACCGAAAAACACCCAAGGAAAAAAAGAAAAACTTTTACAAAATAAAACTTTTTTCCTACCAAACATATTTACAACAAGAAAAAAAGTTTTAAATTTGGGGGCCCATAAAAAATTAAATACAAACCACATGGGTTTCTTTTTCCCAGTTCTAAAAGAGAATTTGGGTTGGGAGACCCCATTTTAAAAACATGCATTTTAGCCCCAGAAAGTACCCATTTTTCCCCTTAACAATAATTGTGTTTGACCCCAGACAACAGCGCCCATTTAGGGGGAACCCAAAATTAGGTTCTTTACTTAAACCAAATTCCGCCCACCAATTTATTTTAATTCTCAAAATTGCTAAGATCAAAAACCAAAAAAAAGGGAAAAACAGCCATGAATGCAATAACCCTTAAAAAGCCCCAAACCCAACCCACCAAAACCCGACAATACCATTTAAACTTTGCCACAAAAAGGTAAAGGGCATTTGACACTTGTTAATTCCCAAAGAACCCATCAGAAAACGCATTTGAAAATTCTCCCCAAATCTCCACTTACCTTCATCCAAACCTCATACCCGCAGCCAATAGTTTCGAAAAAAAGGGGGGGGGCAAAGAAGACTCCCCAGCCCTACAGGGCACCCAAAGGCAAAGTGGAGGGGAAGCCGGGGCCCCAAGAGTGCAGCCAGCCGTGAGGGGAAAAGGGGCTCAAAGAGGGTAAAGATCTTATTAGTGTTTCAATATACCTCACAGAGAATTCACAGAGTATTCTAAGAGAGTAAGCCACAACATATTCAACCCATATAGACAGATGAACAAAACAACACAAAAGCCAGCAGAACGACCACAGAATAAAATACTTCTATAAAAAGAGACAAAACTCTGTAAACGCATCTAAATAATTGAGCGGTATCTACCACATGGCCAGCAGAATGAATCATTTTTTGCAAAATGTAGCTATTTTATGAACCTCCAACAAAAATAAAAATGAAGAAAAACATCATTTCGATGTCTTCCAGACAGTTTATAAATCTGCTCCATCCTAATTGAGCTATTTTTAACAATTGTGTGCCAAAAAACGGTTCAGAAACGCTCAAACCTATACAGAACCAAAAAAAGCATTGAACCATGCTTTTAAAACTTTTGGAAAAAAGGGTTGAAATCAAAACCCTTTTACAAAACCCAAAAAAAGATTGAAAACAAAAACACTAAAGAAGGGAAAATTAAACCTTTGGTTATTTTTTATGTTGTTTTTTTTGAAAAAAAAAAGGGGGTGGGGAAGAAAGGGGAGGTTAGTGTGTGTTTGTGAAAGAGGGAGGGGAGAAGAGAGAGAGGAAGAGAGAGGAGAGAGAGAGAGAGGTGTGTGGTGGAGGGGGGGGAAAGTGGGTGTGTGTGTGGGAGTGGGGGGGTGAATTTAAGGGGGGTTTTTAAAGAGAAGGAAGAAGAGAGAGAGGAAGAGAGAGAGAGGGTGTGTGGAGGGGGTGTGGTGGGTGTGGAATGGGTTTATTTTTTTTTTTAAAAAAAGTTATTTATTCTTTGTGTTTGTTTGTGTGTGTGTGTGTGGGGAACGAAAAGGAGAGAGAGAGAGGGAGAAAGGAAAAGAGAGAGAGAGAGAGGGAAAGAAAGAGAGAGAAAGCCCCAAAATACAATAAAAATTTATGCTTCCCACACACACACACAACACACCACACACACACAAAAAACCCCCTCCCCTCCCCACGTACACAAAACCGTCAGGGATACACGAACACACACAAAAACAAAAACACCAACATATGCATACACAACGCACGCACCCGAACCCACCCCGCACGCAACAACGCCCCACTCACACAAAAGACACCATACACACAAACATCCGCCTTTCCCAAAACCGCAACCACACAAAACACTACACCCAGGGAAGAAACGCACTGAAAAAACCCCACACACACACACCACCCCCTCACCCCTAAAAGGGACAAACAGCAAAAACAGGGACAACCCCCAACCCGCCCCAACAAAAACCCCGGGACCCCCAACATACACCCAAAAAACCATAAAACACACACACCGGGAAACACAAACTGAAAACCCCAAAACACCACGGCGCGGGCCCCCTCAACACAACCCCCATATAAACCACACCATGGGGCCCACCCCAACACATAAAAAAACGGGGAATCCAAAACACCCGGGGGCCCCCCCCCCCACCCCCACAACCACGCACTTACAAGGGGGGGGACACACAAAAAAAAAACACACCCAACAAAATACAAAAACACGGAACCCTCATTTTTTTTTTCCTTCCCTTTTCTTTTTCTCCCCCCACACAAAAATTTTGCCAATTCAGGGGGGGCGACGTAAAAAAAACCCAAAAACCTCAATACACGAAACCAGACGTTTAATTTTTAAAAAAAGTTTTGGTTCCCTTTTTTTTTGACAGCCCAAAGACAAATTTGTTGAAAATTATCACTAAGGGCAAAACTTAATTTAAAGAATGAAGTTTGTTTCTAATATCACTGATTTTGGAGCGGGACTTTAAATTTTAAAAGGGAATAAAGTTTGCTTGCAAATATCACTGATTGAGCAGCTTTAAATTTTAAAAAGACATGAATTTTGTTTGCAAAATACATTTACAGTGTCAGACTTTTAATTTAAGACTTAAAGTTTGCTTGAAAATACCCCTTTAATTTGCAACGTTAATTTAAAAACACGAATTTTTGCTTGGGGGGCTATTTACTGGAATTGACAACGTTTTTTAAAGAAGGAAGTTTCTTCCCTAATACACAAACAGTGAGCAGCCTTTTAATTTAAAGACAGAATTTTGCTTGCAAAATACCAAAAAACAGCCCTTTTAAATTAAAAAACATGAAGATTGCTTGCTTTTTTTAATGTTTACATAAAAAACCTCATCAATTTTGTTTTCCTTTCCCAATGGGTTGCTTGACGTCTTCAAGAGAAAGTACCATCAGATTTTTTATCATGGGGGTGGTGACAGATCAAGTACAATCGTTTGTATACAGGGGGAAGGATAGGTGATAAAAACTGGCTTGTTTTGGGAAAACCCCTGGAAAATACTTTTTAGAGGGCATTGCCCTTTTTGACTATCAGGAAAAAAGTAAACTTATCTATTGTTTCTGGTAAAGGTCCTTTTGCTCTAAAAAACGTATACCACCCCCTACTCAAAAGCATGACCCAGACCCCAACATTCTGAAAACTAAGAAATGTTTTCCCAATAACCCTTTTTTCTCTAAATTTTTTGAAAAAAAAAGTTATAAAACAAATTTTAACCCCATCCCTTTTCTTTCCCAAAAGTCTCCCCCTGCGTTTTTTAGTCTGCCCATCGCGTCAACAAAAGCACTGAAAATACCCTTTGGGCCCCACCTTTAACCAATTGTACTTGCTTCTGACTCAGGAAAAAAACCAATTCTCCTTACTCAACTTTTTGCGCCTTTGACATTATTGACCCCCCTATTATTTTTTCCCCTCCCTTTAAAAAATTGGGTTGATGTTTTTCTGGTACAAGCTCTCCCCTGGTTTACTTTCATTTTTAACCCACCAATTCCAGAAGTCGCAAGGGAAACAAATTTATCAGTACCTGCCAGACTGGGTTTTGTTCTGCAGGGATCTGTTTGGGGTCTTTTCTTTTCACCCTTAAACCGCTCCTCTGTCGCTTTAAAAATTTAAACCCTCATTATTAGCCCTCATTTTTATGCAGTGGAAATTAGATTCTTAGCGTGAAAAATCCCGAAAATCTGCCCTTTTCCTTGACAAAAAAGGCACATCTTTCAAGATATCCAAAATTTGGGTGATGCAGAAAAAAGTTTTCAGCTAAATGCAGATAAAAAGGAAATCATGCCCGTAAGGACCAAACACAAATTTTACTTTCCCTTACAACGCCCTTTTAAAACAATTTGGGAATTTCATCAGTTCCCCCTTTTCTACTGTGTGAAGTACTAGGGGGCCTTATTGGGAACACTTTTATGCAAAAATTCATTTACCCCAAAAATGCAAGTCCTCTTTTTTATCAACCCGGGATAATTGTGCAATTCGGGAAAGTTCCCGTCCACAGATGCAACACGAAACTATTGGACTTTTCTTCTTTCACAAACTGGACTATTGTAATTCTTTTTTTGGCGGTGCCACACACAATCCACCCCCTTCAATGTATACAAAACTCTGCAGCTCTTCTAGCCCTTAGAAAGAAGAAAACTGAGCAGATTACTCCTCTCTTGCTATCTCTCCACTGGTTGCCTATTCCACAGAGAGTAAACTATAAGATCAGTACCCTTTGTTACAAATGTCTCCACAAAACAGCACCTCCTACCTCTGTGAATGTCTTCACTTGTACACTCCTTCTCGTTCTCTCCGCTCTGCTGCAGAATCATTGTCCTTACGAATACCTAGATTCATTTAATCCACCATTGGCCCTCGCTCTTTCTCTTTTTCTGGTCCATAGATCTGGAATGACCTCCCTCTCTCTCTTCGCCAAAAGCCTTCTTGTGACACTTTTAAATCCAGTCTCAAGACATATTTATTTCAAACCTAAGATTTTCCTCTCCTTCTTCATCTCAGCTTTTCCCCGCCTTCAACAGGCGAGATTCTATCACCCTGCCATGTGGCCTGTGTGTGTGTGTGTGTGTGGGGTGTGTGTGTGTGTGTGTGTGTGTGTGTGTGTGTGTGTGTGTTGTGTGTGTATATGTGTGTGTGTGTGTGTGTGTGTGTGTGTGTGTGTATATGTGTGTGTGTGTGTGTGTGTGTGCGTGTGTGTGTGTATATGTGTGTGTGTGTGTGTGTGTGTGGTGTGTAAGTTTTGTGTGTGTGTGTGTGTATTGTGTGTGTGTGGGGTGTGTGTGTGTGTGTAGTGTGTGTTGTGTGGGGGTGTGTCTCAAGTCAAGGTCAAACTTTTTTTTCAGATGGTAAAATTGAATTAAGCATGCATTTGTTTTTTTTCATCAAGCCATCATGTTGTGTGTGGTGTGTGTGTGGTGTGTGTGTGTGTGTGTGTGTGTGTGGGGTGGGGTGTGTTTTGTGTGTATGTGTGTGTGTATGTGTGTGCGTGCGTGCGTGCGGCGTGCTTTGCGTTGTGGTGTGGTGTGTGTGTGTTGTGGTGTGCGTACTTGCACATTTGGACATGTTGGAACTATAATCGTACGGGTTTTGCATAACTGTGAAAGAATGAGTTGAGTGCAAGCACTTTATTTGTCTCTGCAAGATATGCGCTAAATAATTCCCAAATTATTATTAATATTATTATTATTATTATTATTATATTAAAATAACAACCTGCCTTATGTTGATCAAGAAATTCGTAATCTACAAAATCATTTGAGAGTAGACGCTCAGAAAAAAGCATTTTCCAGGCCATAAAATGGGTTTGAGGGGCTTTGAATGCAGATGGAAAATCAACCACAGAATAACTATTACACAGGGCCAAATTATATTTCTAGTTGAATCAGTGGGGTGGTAAAAACATCATTAGCGCTCCTGTTTATTTATGGGAAATTTAAATCCTTTTTTGTTTTTCCCCTTTAATCTTCATCATAATTTTTAAGAACAAGTGCTGGCTTTTACAGTAGAGCAACAACTTGACAAGACCCATTGCTTCCTTTTGCAAGAAAATGATGGCAAACAGTTCTAACTGTTAACTCAAGTGATGCAAACAGCTGTGTCCCCTTTTGGCTGGAACGCCACTATCCCCTGGGACAACCCAGACAATTTGATCCCTTTTGAAACGCGCCGAGTTTTTGAAGCAGTCAGGTCCATGGTCCTCCTCCCCCTCTCTACTTCATAGGAGCTCCAGCCAACGTCCATCAACATGGCGTCTTCTTCAACAAGGCCTGAAAGAGAAATCAACCGTGTCTGTTCTTGCGGCTGTTTGTGATGTTGCTTTCTTGACCTGTGTCCTGCCCATCTCCACGAGTTTTTTTCCCAGAGTCAGTTTGCAGACAGTGGAAAAAACCACGCCAATATTTGCCTACATAGTAAACAACAAGTTGTTTGGGTCTTTATGGTTTTTATATATGTCCATGTTATTTTAACAGTTCTATCTGCAGAGCGTTGTGTTGTGGGTTTTTTTCCATTAGGGGGTCACAGATGAAATTCAAGGGCCAGAGTGTTTTGGCTCTGTAAATGATCCTCAGTGCCTGTGCAGCCGGTTCCCTTTCGTTTTGTTGTCCTGCCAAGTATGCCTCCGTTTGTTTTCTCACGAGGTTCGTACAGGGGGAACAACCTGGCAGATTTTCTGTCAATGATTATTTTCTCCAAAACAGGGAGATGCTGAACATCTTGGATGAAAACATCTACGGTTTTTTGTCTGTCAGTCGGCTGCCTGTGATTTCCCTCATCACCACTGTGATCACTGCAGTCAGACTGCTTTAAATTGTGCGGGTGGGGTGAACGTACATCTTCTACCATGTCCAGCAAAGAAATTGGGGTGACAAAAAATGTTTATAATTTTGTCATTAGAATTTATTTCCCCATGCCTTCATCTCCCTCAGAACACTGGGGATGTTTTATCCTGAACTTGCCTTTCCTGCAGGTCGCTACTCCTGCTTATTTGGGGATTTAGCTGGCGCTGCAGCACGTTCTCTTTTCCTCAGTCCTGGGTTTTTTTGGGGATTTAGCTGGCGCTGCAGCACTGTTCTCTTACCTCAGTCCCCGCTTATTTGGGGATTTAACTGGCGCTGCAGCACGTTCTCTTACCTCAGTCCTGCTTATTTTGGGGGTTAGCTGGCGCTGCAGCCCCTGTTCTCTTACCTCAGTCCTGCTTATTTGGGGATTTAGCTGGCGCTGCAGCACTGTTCCTTACTTCAGTCCGCTTATTTGGGGATTTAGCTGGCGCGCTGCAGCACGTTCCCCTTTACCTCAGTCCTGCTTATTTGGGGATTAGCTGGCGCGGCAGCACTGTTCCTTACTTCAAGTCCGCTTAATTGGGGGTTTAGCTGGCGCTGCAGCACTGTTTCTCTTACTTCAGTCCTGCTTATTTGGGATTTAGCTGGCGCTGCTGCACTGTCTCTTACCTCAGTCCTGTTATTTTGGGGATTTAGCTGGGCGCCAGCAGCACTGTTCTCTTACCTCAGTCCGTTATTTGGGGATTTAGCTGCGCGCTGCAGCACTGTTCTCTTACCTCAGTCCGGCTTATTTGGGATTTAGCTGGCGCTGCTGCAGCACTGTTCTCTTACCTCAGTCCTGCTTATTGGGGATTTTGCTGGCGCTGCTGCAGCACGTTCTCTTACCCAGTCCGCTTATTGGGGATTTAGCTGGCGCTGCAGCACTGTTCCCTTACCTCAGTCCTGCTTTTTTGGGGATTAGCTGGCGCTGCTGCAGCACTGTCTCTTACCTCAGTCCTGCTTATTTGGGGATTTAGCTGGCGCTGCAGCCTGTCTCTACCTCAGTCCGCCTTATTTGGGAAATTAAACGGCGCTGCAGCACTGTTCTCTTACCTCAGTCCTGCTTATTTGGGGATTAGCTGGCGCTGCAGCACGTTCTCTTTTCCTCAGTCCTGCTAATTTGGGGATTTAGCTGGCGCTGCAGCACGGGTTTTCTTACCTCATCCTGCTTTATTTGGGGATTTAGCTGGCGCTGCAGCACTGTCTCTTACCTCAGTCCTGCTTATTTGGGGATTAGCTGGCGCTGTGCAGCACTGTTCTCTTACCTCAGTCCTGCTTATTTGGGGATTTAGCTGGGGCGCAGCACTGTTCTCTTACCTCAGTCCTGCTTATTTGGGGATTTAGCTGGCGCTGTGCAGCACTGTTTTTTACCCAGTCCGCTTATTTGGGATTTAGCTGGCGCTGCAAGCACTGTTCTCTTACCTCAGTCCCCGCTATTTGGGATTTAGCTGGCGCTGCAGCAGACTGTTCTCTTACCTCAGTCCTGTTTATTTGGGATTTAGCTGGCGCTGCAGCACTTTCTCTTACCTCATCCTGCTTATTTGGGATTAGCTGGCGCGCTGCAGCACTGTTCTCTACCTCATCCTGCTTATTTGGGGATTTAGCTGGCGCTGCAGCACGTTCTCTTACCTCGTCCTGCTTATTTGGGGATTTAGCTGGGGCTGCGCACTGTCTCTTTTACCTCAGTCCTGCTTTTTTGGGGATTTAAACTGGGCCCGCAGCACTGTTCTCTTTCCTCAGTCCCCGCTTTAATTGGGGATTTAGCGGCGCTGCTCGCACTGTTTCTCTTACCTCATCCTGCTTATTTGGGGATTTAGCTGGCGCTGCAGCACTGTTCTCTTACCTCAGTCCTGCTTATTTGGGGATTTAGCTGCGCTGCTGCAGCACGTTCTCTTACCTCATCCTGCTTATTTGGGATTTTTGCTGGCGCTGCTGCAGCACTGTTCTCTTACCTCAGTCCTGCTTATTTGGGATTTAGCTGGCCCTGCAGCACTGTTTTCTTACCTCAGTCCTGCTTATTTGGGGATTTAGCTGGCGCGCAGCACTGTTTTCTTACCTCAGTCCTGCTTATTTGGGGAATTTTGCTGGGGCGCAGCACGGTTTTCTTACTCAGTCCTGCTTATTGGGGATTTAGCTGGCGCTGGCAGCACTGTTCTCTTACCTCAGTCCTGCTTATTTGGGGAAATTTTGCTGCGCTGCAGCACTGTTCTCTTTCCTCAGTCTGCTTATTTGGGGATTTAGCTGGCGCTGCAGCACTGTTCTCTTACCTCAGTCCTGCTTATTTGGGGGTTTTAGCTGGCGCTGCCAGCAATGTTTTTTCTTACCTCAGTCCTGCTTATTTGGGATTTAGCTGGCTCGCAGCACAGTTCTCTTACCTCAGTCCTGCTTATTTGGGGATTTAGCTGGCGCTGCAGCACTGTTCTCTACCCCAGTCCGCTTATTTGGGATTAGCTGGCGCGCTGCAGCACTGGTTTCTCTTTCCTCATCCTGCTTATTTGGGGTTTAGCTGGCGCTGCAGCACTGTTCTCTTACCTCAGTCCCGCTTATTTGGGTTTTACTGGCGTCCTGCACAACGTTCCTTACCCAGTCCCTTATTGGGGGGATTTAGCTGGCGCTTGCAGCACTGTTCTCTTACCTCAGTCCCCGCTTATTTGGGATTTAGTGGCGCTGCAGCAGCATGTCTCTTACCAGTCCCTGTTTATTTTGATTTTGTGGGGCTGCAGCATGTTCCTTCCCCATCCTGCTTATTTGGGGGTTTGCTGGGCCGCTGCAGCACTGCTCTTACCTCAGCCTGTTTTTTGGGGTAGCTGGCCCCTGCAGCACTGTTCCTACCCCTTCCCCGCTTTTTTGGGGATTTAGCTGGGGCTGCAGCACTGTTCTCTTTTCCCCATCCTGCTTTTTTTTGGGGGTTTTGCTGGCCTGCAGCACTGTTTTTCTTCCTCAGCCGCTTATTTTGGGATTTAGCGGGGCGCTGCAGCACGTTCTCTTACCTCACCTGCTTATTTGGGGATTTTTCTGGCGCTGCCACGTTCTCTTTCCTCTCCCTTTTTATTTGGGTTAGCTGGCCTGCTGCAGCACGTTTTTTCTTACCTCGTTTCCCGTATTTGGGGATTTACTGGCGCTGCGCAGCACGTTCTTTACCCATTATCAAAATTGGGGGTTTTAGCTGGCGCTGCAGCACGTTCCTTACCTCAGTCCTGCTATTTGGGGATTTACGCGCTGCAGCATGTTCTCTTCCTCAGTCCTGCTTTTTTGGGGGTTAGCTTGCGCTCGCACCGTTCCTTTACCTCCGGCCTCTTTTTTTGGGGATTTAGTGGCGCGCGCACGTTACTTACCCCAGTCCTGCTTTTCTGGCGCTGGCAGCCTGTTCTTTACCCAGTCCCGTTTTTTGGGATTTAGCTGGGGCTGCAGCACGTTTTTTACCCATCCGCTTTTTTGGGGTTTTGCGGCGCTGCAGCACGTTTCTTACCCGTTTTCTTATTTTGGGGGTTTTGCTGCGCTGCAGCACTGTTTCTTACCTCTTCCCCCTTATTTGGGGGTTTTAGCGGGCGCAGCACTGTTTTTTTCCTCATCCCCTTTTATTTGGGGGTTTAGCTGGGGTGCAGCAAGTTCTCTTACCTCAGTCCTCTATTGGGGGGTTTAGCTGGCCTGCAGCATTTTCCTTTTCCCCCTGCTTATTTAGCGGCGCGCGCACTGTTTTTCTTACCTCAGTCCCCGCTTATTTTGGGGGTTTAGCTGGCCCCGGGAGCACTTTCCTACCTCAGTCCCTGTTTTTTGGGGATTTTTTTTGGGCCTGCAAACATGTTCTCTTTCCTCATTCCTGCTTTTTTGGGGGTTTAGCGGCCGCAGCGTGTTCTCTTTCCCATCCGCTTATTTTGGGGATTTAGCTGGGGCGCCCCATGTTTTTTACCCAGTCCTGCTTATTTTTGGGGATTTAGCGGCGGGGCGCACTGTTCTCTTACCCCGTTCTTTTTTTGGGGTTTAGCTGCGCTGCAGCACGTTCTCTTACCTCGTCCTGCTTTTTTGGGGATTTAGCTGGGGGCTGCACACTGTTCCTTACCCCAGTCCGCTTTTTTGGGGATTTTTGCTGGGGCTGCGCATGTTCTCTTACCCCAGTCCTGTTTTTTTGGGGATTTAGTGGCGCGAGCACGTTTCTTCCTCCCCTGTATTGGGGATTTTGCTGGGGCTCAGCACGTTCCTTACCTCAGTCCTGCTTAATTGGGATTTAGCTGGCGGCAGCACTGTTCTTTTCCTCGTCCGCTTTTTATGGCGCGCAGCAGTTCTCTTACTCAGTCCTGCTTATTTGGGGATTTTGCTGGCCGCTGCAGCACTGTTTCCCTTTCCTCTCCCGCTTATTTGGGGTTTAGCTGGGGCGCCGCACTGTTCCTTTTCCTACCGCTTAAATTTTTTTTTTGGGGTTTTTGCGGGGGTGCAGCGCTGTTCCTTTCCCCAGTCCGCTTATTTGGGGGTTTTGCTGGGGCTGCAGCATGTTTTCCCTTTCCCCGTCCTGCTTTTGGGGATTTAGCTGGGGGCTGCGCCGTTTTCCCTTACCCTCCCCTTTTTTGGGGGTTTATGGGGGCTGCGCACTTTTCTCTTACCTCCCTGCTTATTTGGGGGTTTAGCTGGCGCGCAGCACGTTTTCCCTTTCCTCAGTCCTTCTTATTTGGGGTTTTTTCTGGGGCGCAGCACTTTTTCATACCTCAGTCCTGCTTTTTTGGGGGGTTTTCGGCGCTGCAGCGCGTTTTCTTTACCCCCCTCTTTTTTGGGGGTTTTACTGGGGCTGCAGCACGTTTTTTCTCAGTCCGCTTATTTGAGGTTTAGTGGGCGCAGCACGTTCTCTTACCTCAGCCTGCTTTTTGGGGGTTAGCGGGGCCCGCAGCACTGTTTTCTTACCTCATTGCTTTTTTGGGGGTTTAGTGGCGCGCAGCACTGTTTCTTTCCCCAGTCCGCTTATTTGGGGATTTTTGGGTGGCGCTGCAGCACTGTTTCTTTTCCCATCCTGCTTATTTGGGGATTTTAAGCTGGGGCGCGCACTGTTCCTTACCTCAGCCTCTTTTTGGGGATTTAGCTGGGCGTGCGCACGTTTCTTTTCCCCACCTGCTTTTTTTTGGGGGTTTGCTGGCGCTGCAGCACTGTTCCTTACCCCATCCTGCTTTATTTTGGGGATTTAGCGGCGCTGCAGCACTGTTCTCTTCCTCAGTCCGCTTATTTGGGGGTTTAGCGGCCTGCAGCACGTTCCTTACCTAGTCCCGCTTAAATTTTGGGGGTTTTTGCTGGCCTGCGCGCTGTTCTCTTACCTCAGTCCTGCTTTTTGGGGGTTTTGCTGGGGCGCACATTTTCCTTTCCCTTTTGCCCTTTTTTTAGTTTTAAGGCGCTGAGCCTGTTCTCTTACCCGTCCGCTTTTTTTTTTGGGGTTAGCTGCCTGCGCACGTTCCTTACCCCATCCTGCTTATTTGGGGTTTAGCGGCCTGCAGCAGTTCTCTTACCTCATCCCCGCTTTTTGGGATTAGTGGCGCTGCAGCGCGTTCTCTTACCTCAGTCCTCTTTTTGGGATTCATGGCGCGCAGCACTGTTCTTACCTCATTCTGCATGAACTTCTTTGTGTATTACGTCACTGGCACAAAATACAGAGCAACACTATGTGCACTGCTGGCTGGACCTCTTGTCTTCTTCTGCTTCTGCTTTGCTTCACCTCAAACCTGGTGCAGTAAGTGAACGTACTACAGCATGGCATCTTCATGGCCACATCTGCTTAGGTTTGGGGGCTTCCATTTTTGCTGCTTTTTCTTTATTCGACTCATTCTTTTGGTGTCACTAAAAAACGTTCTGTCAAAAAAGTTTTGCAGTTGGCATTTTCAGGAATAACACAGCACCATGGCTGTGGCAGTGCAGTGTGGTCAGTGCAGAGCCTGGGTCCCTAGAGCGAACCTCTTCTTATACCACACTACTGCTGCTTCGACTTGTCTCCCCTAGCTTGACTTGAGATAAAAAGCCACTGTATGTTAGGAAAAACGTGTGGTCAGCAAGCAGCAGCCTACAGCTGAAAGAGAAACAAGAAGAGACACTCCAGTGTGGGCATGCATGGGAAACACCAGTGCAGTTGATGGGGATGGGAAAGCCCCTGAACCATGTGCAGTGTGTAGTTGATTTAGGTCATCAAGTTTGGGTCACCAACACAGGTATCTGACCTAACAGAGGATGTTGTTGTTGTTGCTATTGTTGTTGTTGTTGTTGCTGTTGTTGTAGCAATTATTTTTGCACATTCCCCAGTTTAGCATCCCGGGTGTTTCCAGTATATGCACTATGACTCAACCTGGGAATCTCTGTGGGATTGAAACTGTACACTTAAAGGGAAGTTTGTGGGTAGGATTGTTTAAGTTCCAGGCTATATATGTTTGTCCATTGTCTTCGACAATGCCCTCCAAAACAGCTCAGAAGTGAGCTGCTGTTTTGAAAATTGGGCAGAAAATTGATTATAGTGGAGATGTCTTGCGCACATCACACAGAGTCAGTGGTGGGATGCTCTCCAAAGGTCAGCCAGCCCCCAGGGCTGCAGCACATGAGCATTTTGCAAGTTAGACTCCTAGTCAAGAATCAGTCACTCACTAAAAATTAAGCTGTAAAGTGAATACCATGAGATGGGAAAGCCACTGATCATACAGCCTCTCACTTAGCTGTTGCCCCCAGCGTCAATGCTTTAATGAAGAACTGTAATAAAACTTAGGCGCTGAAGGCATATTGGCAGCCACACTCCGACTTCAGATTATTTTGTTTGGCTCGTTAGAGGAGAGTGCAGGTCATTATGCTAAGAGTTTGTTTTGCTGAAGGCAATCTCAACATAACATTGTACAAAATAACAATATTCCATTGTAGACTTTCGCATTGTAAATGTCAATAACGGACACACATTTTGGCCTGGACCATGACAGAAATATAATCATCCAGATATTAGCAACTGGTGTGATTCTGCTGGAGCATTGTTCATCTTATGATCGTTCCTATCTTTGGTGTCAGCATTGTTCTCATTTGCCAACTTCTTGAGGTAAGTATCTTCCTCAGAACAGAGGATAAAGCTACCACTATACCAGGTAATGTGCGCATGGAGTACCACTTCAAAGCATTGCATATAAATATCTGCACGGAACAGCGTCACCCCAAGTAGCATCCTCATCAATCAACATCAATGCCTTTGTTCTTATTGGCACGTAGGGCAGCAACAAATGTTTCACTCCTGTCTGTCCTGGGCCAGCTTCTGAATGGTTCCCCAGGTATGTTGGAAAGGTCTTCAGCTCTGTTTCGATAGTCCGACGCCAAGTGTTCTTGGGGTCGTCCTCATTTGCGTTTCCCCTCTGGTGTCCAGTGAGGGCTGTTCGGGCAATGTTTCCCTGTTCCCAACGGCAGATATGCTCTATCCATTCCCATCGCCTATGCATGATGATGGTGTCCATGCTTTCCATGGTTGAAAGTGGGCAAAAAGTTCATGGTTGGAGAGGGTTTCTCAGGCCAGAAGATGCGCAAGATTCTTCTGAGATTCTTCGTGTGGAATGTGGATAGTTTGTCGAGGTCACTCTCAGTCATCCTCCAGCACTCCGAGCTGTACAAAAGGGTGGAAAGTACACAGCTCTGGTATAGTCTTAGTTTGGTCCTGGTGCTGTACTGGAACGATTTCCACACATTGTTCAAATTTCTGTAAGCATTTCTTGCTTTGCTAATCCGGTTCTTATGTTGCTGCCTGCTCCGCCATCATGCCTAACAGTGTTCCCGAGATACGTAAACTCTTCAGTTGTTGGTAAGTCTTCTCCATTCACTGTGACCGGTGAGGGGTTCTGAACATTCAGTGTCATCACCTCTGTCTTCTTCTGACTGATTTTCAGGCCTACTTGCTGTGCGAAAGTGCTGAGACGGGATGTCTTCTCTTGAATTTGATGGTGGGTATGTGAGAGCAGTGCCAGATCGTCGGCAAAGTCTAGGTCTTCAAGCGTTGAGAAGGGGGTGCATCTGATGCCCCGTGACTGGTCAGCTGTTGTCTGTCTCATCACCCAATCAATTGTCAGGTTGAAGAGTAGTGCTGACATGGGGCAGCCTTGTCTTACGCCGGTTTGTACACTGAAACTGGTTTTGCTGTTTCTACTCTGCACGTGAAGTTGTTGTAGAAGCTCTTAATGACTTGGACAATCTCCTGTGGAATTCTATATGCTCAGAGTATGTGCCATACACTTTCTCGATAAATGCTGTCAAAGGCTTTTTCAAAATCTACAAAGTTGATATACAGCTGTCTCTGCCATTCCGTGCACTGTTCGATGATGTTGCGCAGGGTGAAGATCTGGTCTATGCATCTTCTTCCTGGTCGAAAACCTGCCTGTTCCTTTCTGAGTTGTTGGTCCACTGCCTTTGAGATTTGTCTGATGATGATCTTTGCCAGAATCTTGCTGGGAACAGATAGCAGAGTGATTCATCTCCAGTTGTTACAATTGTTCAGGGCTCCTTTCTTTGGGATCTTCACGATGACTCCTTCTGTCCAATCTGATGGTAGCTGTTTCTCCTCCCATATAGCTGCAAAGAGTGGCTGTAGAACTTTAGATGCAAACTCTGGATCTGCCTTGAAAAATTCTGCGTTGAGGTTGTCCTGGCCAGGGGCTTTTCCATTCTTGAGAGAGCTGATTGCTGCTATAATCTCTTCCTTCTCTGGTGGTGTGCTGTTCACATTGAGATCGGCATCAGGATCTTCTACATCTGCCTCTTCAGTTGGTGGTGGTCTGTTGAAAACTTCGCTGTAATGTTCTGCCCATCTTGCATCTTGTTCTGCTTCTGTGGTAAGTAAATTTTGGGCCCTTTTTTATCTAGGATTGGTGTTTCGGTATTGCTCCGGTACTTGCCACTGACAGTCTTGGTGATCTTATACACCTGTCCTTGTCTCTCCCTTTGCCGGCGGCCTCTCTGCTTGTCTTGCAATATCATCCATGTAGGTACGCTTGTCTGTTCTTGTCATTCCCCTTCACAGTTTTGGTTTGCTTCTCTCTTACTGTTGTTTGTACCTCTCTCTCATCCGCTCTGACTTTGTCTCTAAGATTTTCTTATTCAGTTTTTCCTGATCTCGATGGCTTGCCAGGGTTTTCTGCTTAATCCACCTTTTTCTCTTCCTCTGTCTCTGTCCTAAGCACGTTTCACTGGCTTGTGTGTAGGCTGTCATGACTTGTTTCCACATGGTGTTTATATTAGTCGTGTCCGGAGGTGTGTAGTTTTCAGTATCCACCAGTGCTTGGAACTTGTTTTTGAGCTGGAGAGTGAAAGCACTCTTTACTTTGGTGTTGCGCAGGTTTTTCACATCAAAATGTTGTTGTCTTGGTTTTCTAGATCCATTTTTTCTCAGCTTCACTTTTAGGGTTGCAGTGACAAGGTGGTGATCACTGCCAACATCGGCTCCTCTCCTCACTTTTACATCTAGGAGCGATCTCCTCCATGTCCCATTGATCATCAGGTGGTCGATCTGGTTTTTGTCTCTTCCATTGGGGGAACACCAGGTAAGCTTGTGGATCTCAGGGTGTGCAAATAATGTCCCTCCAATGGCCAGGTTGTTTTCATGCAGAGAATTCCACCAATCTTTCTCCGTTGTCATTTATGCTGCCACATCCTTCTTTTCCATGCTCTTTCTTGGTTTGTGTTGTCTTTTCCGACTTTTGCATTTAGGTCACCCATCACTATTCTCATGTCATGGTTTGGTGTTTTTTTTTCATTTCAGCCTGAATTGTTCATAAAAAGTATCTTTGTTTTCTTCTTTCCCCTGTCGTTGGTTGGTGATAGCACTGGATGATTGTGGTATTAGCATGTTTACCTTTCATTTTTATCTTCATCATCCTAGCTGTTGATTGGTTTTCCACTCCATCAGGGCACTTCTCCATTCCTTTCTTCATGATAATGGCTACTCCTCATGGTGTTACTGTCATCTCTACCACTTCTCTCCTGTGCTGGCTCTGTTTTGCTGATCCTGTCCATGGCTTTCACTGACTCCAAAAATATGTAAATTGTAGTGTTCATCTCTGCTGTAACTTGCGCTAGTTTTTCCTGTCTCAAACATGGTTCTTACATTCCAGAATCCTATTTGGTCTTATTTTGGCGCTTAAGACTTCCATTTCCTGTCAGTGGCTTCCTTTCGGCTTTCCCCACTGTCATTCATGCGAGTATCTTCCGATGACTCTCTAAGCCTGTCACACCCAGTAGTGTTGATTTTTTGTGTTGCCGTTTCCGTAAAAACTTTTTTTTTTTACAAACAGGGCTTTAGCCCTGTGTCTAACCTTACCCGGGGGAAGGTTTTTTCCACCTTAGTGCCTTTTACGACATGCCTGGTTGGAGGGCAGAGATCCTATTCTTGCGATGCTCACTTTGCAAGCATCCCACGGGGGCCCCAAGAGCAGCACCACTGTTTTGGTCTTTTCCTGCCAATGTGTGATTGTTTCACTAATCAGAGAGGCTCTATCTACATAAGTCATGGGAAAACCATGTTCTTGCCTGTCTCTATTGGTGCTGTCTTTGGTAGATGCTCTTGCAAACCATCAGAGTTCTTCCTCTCTCCTCTCTCTCCTCTTCTCTCTCTCCCCTCTCTCTCTCTCTTTTATCTCTCCCCCTCTCTCTCTCCTCCTCTCTCTCTCTTTCCTACAGGAAAAGATGGCGAAGAGGAAGTTGGGCTGATGTGTATGCCTCTGGATTTTTGCTTATTTATCAGTGAGTGCAAGCCTTTTGGAAAGAAACTTATGTGACAGTTACATAACATAGTGAGGAAAGGGAATAAAACTTTGCAACATGTGTGACTTGCAAACGTGCAGGGCCAGGAAATTTTTGGAACAAAAATTTTATGGGGGCAGTGTGTACCCCAAAAGCAGAATGGGCGGGTTCCCCAAAGAGGTCAAACAGGTGGTGAGGGGGATGCCTGGAAGGGGTTTGTGCATTTTCCAGGAACCCAACTGAACATATCCTGATGTAGCCCAAAGCTTTTTGGTAAGGTTCCAGGGTTTACGCTCCCAAATTACCAATTGACAAATTTTTAGAAAATCCAAATGGGTTTGGAATAGTCATAAAATTTCTTCCAATCAATCCCCGGTGTGTATGCAATTTTTAATTTTTGTTCATCGTAAGGGCAAAAATGGCCCCATGAAAACAAGAATTGTGATTAAAAAATTGGCCAAAGGGGAATTTCCGGGTGTTACAACATTAAAACCTTAAAGTTTATGTTATTTATATTTTTCAAACGGGAACATGGTTAACCCCCATGGAAATTTTTTAACAGATCCCCGGGTTGCAGATTTGTAGGTACGTTCCCTCAACCACTGGCCTCCCTTTGAAGCCCTGGGCAACGTGAAGAAGTTGCTGTGTTAAAAGGTTTTAGGCATCGAAACAAAGTGTGACAGACTGAGAACCAAGGAAAATATCACTTTGCAGATCACCTGAGTGTCATAAATTGTGGGCCAAGATAAACGGGGCCCCCGCGAGGAAGGAAACGATAAAAGGGAATAAAAAAGGATCAGGCCCAAACAAATAACAAGGACAGACTGGGAGGGCCGACTCACGGGAAGAGCAATTCCCCTGACCCTTTGGCCAAAATTCACACGGGGAAGAAACCCCGGACACGTGTGTGGCCCAAAACAAGAGGAACTGAACTAGGCTGAAGACAACCACACAACACAACACATCAAACCCCACACACAACTCCAAAACACACACACAAACACACAAACACACACACACACACACACACCCCAACACCCACACACACACACCACACACACACCCCACACACATAACACGTGGACAGAGGAGGGCTTTGTCAGGGCACACAGGGTGGGACAGTCAGGGGATGGACAGCCAAGACCACTGATAGCTCGGTTAAACCAGGGGGAAGACCCAAAATGCATGTCATTAAAAACAGAAACACAAGAGACAAGGTAAAAGAAATCAGTGTGTGTTTAACGTGGCAAACAAACAGTCTGACATAGGGACAACAAGCTGAACAAACAGTCTGCAAGGGACAAAACCCCTGAACAAAGTCTGACATAGGGACAACAAGCTGAACAAACAGTCTGACATAGGGACAACAAGCTGAACAAAACAGTCTGACATAGGGACAACAAGCTGAACAAACAGTCTGACATGGGACAACAAGCTGAACAAACAGTTGACATAAGGACAACAAGGGTGAACAAACAGTCTGACATAGGGACAACACGCTGAACAAACAGTCTGACATAGGGACAACACACTGAACAAACAGTCTGACATAGGGACAACACGCTGAACAAACAGTCTGACATAGGGACAACACGCTGAACAAACAGTCTGACATAGGGACAACACACTGAACAAACAGTCTGACATAGGGACAACAAGCTGAACAAACAGTCTGACATAGGGACAACAAGCTGAACAAACAGTCTGACATAGGGACAACAAGCTGAACAAACAGTCTGACATAGGGACAACACGCAGGCAGCAGGCTGCATTGTTGCTCAGGCCAGGAGAGAGGGGAAACAAGGAGCGTTTTTCAGAAACGGGGTGATGGGGGTGGGCCCATTGCTTCCAGACCCAGCACATACGCCCAGGTGACAGAGACAGACAGCAACAAGAAGGCATGGCAGCAACACAGCTGACATGTCAGATGTGTCATCATCATTAGGGGTCAGTAGGGGTCAAGGTCACGCTGGTCAGCACAAGCTTTTCTCTTTGCACCACAGTACGTGGCCACGCCCGTGAGGAGAGGGAACTGCCAGTTGGGGTGTGAGGGATTTCACCTGTGATGAGCGTGCTGCAGGGAGCCAACCACTGGACAGAAGCAGAGACGGGAGGGGGGGGGGGGTGATCCTGCCCTGACGTGGACCTCTTGTCTCTCTGACTGGCCAGTCTAGTTGGGGGGCGGAAGGAGGGAGTACGGACTCGCCGATACGTGACGCAATTGGATATCCCAGTGACTCCCTGACTGGCCAATGGCTGTGCAGGAGAAAGTTCAGGGTTCCCCATCGCCGTGACGTAGTGGAACAACCCAGTAGCATGAGCAGGGGGAGGCCAGTCTCCACTAGCGGACAACCCAGTAGCATGAGCAGGGGAGGCCAGTCTCCACTAGCTATGTAGTTACCTTGGCAACCAGAGTGGGGGTGGTGTGGACCGTCCACTCTGCAGCAAGAGGACAAAATAGGACAGGCCTGACCACTCCACGTCTTGGTCTTTTCTTTGCTATAAGGTGGAAAACTTGTATCCTGAACTGAATGACCCCTCCTTCATCAACTACGATCATTCATTTGATTTTGTGTGTTTGACAGAAGCTTTTGTTAATGGCTCCTTTGATTTTTCTGGAACTTCTACAGACTTTCTTAAGTTTACTGCACAGGCTATGTGTAATCATACCTTGGAAGGAACTCTGGTGGTGTTGTGTTATTAGTTTAAACATGCTTACAACAGTTGGTTAAAAAAATCAAACTAGACTGTAACAATGACGTAGCAGTAAAATTGGATAGAAATGTACTGAATACTGACACCGATGTTGTTTTAGCTGGTTGCTATGTTGTACCTGAAGGGGGTCCTCGTATAAAAACACTGACCTAAAAGATGGTATATCAATTTTGGAAGAAAGTGTATTGCAAACTATACGCCATTATGATGTTTATGTGGTTGTGTGTGGCGATTTGCATCCATGAACAGGATCAAATCAAGCCAAAATTGAAGGTATGGTAAATGTTGAACCAAACATATTTTTGATAGTGATGATATTGAAGCAGGTGCTTCCACAAACTCCAAAGATAATACAGTAGAAACTCTATGTTGGATTTTTTTTCACATTTTGTATGAATGGATTTTGCAATAGAGACAGAGAGGGAGAGTATAAATGTTTGTCACTGCATGGATGTAGCGTTAAGGATTATTTTCTTGTTCCCAGTAGCTTTTCACAGATCTGTGATATCAGCTTTATATTTTAAAGAACTAAATTGATTTTGAAGCCATAAAAGTGTAGCTGCAAATTGTAACAGAAATATTTTTACACTGAGGGAAGAAGTGGAAGAAGCCATCCGCAGCTTACCAGTAGGAAAGTCCCAATGAGCAGACAACATACCAGCAGAGCTGCTCAAGCATGGTGGCAAAACAGTTATCACACATGTCAGAAGATTTGGGAGACAAATCTGTCAGAAGATTTGGGAGACAAAACAGTGACCAACAGAATGAACACAATCACTCATCATACCCCTGCCCAAGAAGGGGAATTTACGCCAATGCCAAAACTATAGAACAATCAGCCTCATCAGCCACGCCAGCAACATAATGCTCAAAGTTATTTTGAATCAACTCAAGAAGGAGGCAGAAGAACACCTTGCAGAGGAACAAGCTGGGTTCAGGGCAGGCAGGAGCACAATCGAACAGTTTTTTTAAAACTGCCACACCCTGATGGAAAAACATCTTCAACATCAGAGAGACCTGTTCCACAACTTCATCGATTTCAAAAAGGGCTTTCGACAGAGTATGGCACAAAGGGCCTGTGGCGGGTCCTCAGAATGTTTGGCATTGAAGAAGGACTAGTGAAAACCCATTCAAGCACTATACAACCTGCAAGCAGTGCAGTCCCTTCTGAACAATCAGGTCGCAGACTACTTCAAAAACCACAGTTGGGGCCAACAAGGATGCCTGTTTTTCTCCAGTCTGTTTAAAACTGTTCTTAGAAAACATTATGAGAGGGCTTCCACTCTACCATCTCCATTGGCGGCAGACCCCCCAACAACTTGCGGTTTTTCCAATGACATTGACCTCATGGGCGAAGTAACACAGAGCTGCAAAAATCTTACGACCAGACTGAGAACAAGCTGGAG
Organism: Rapana venosa; assembly: GCA_028751875.1. Lineage (NCBI taxonomy): Eukaryota > Metazoa > Mollusca > Gastropoda > Neogastropoda > Muricidae > Rapana > Rapana venosa. Next base: position 499,573 of record CM054162.1, read on the forward strand.
CAATGGGATGGGAGGTGGGCTCGGGGAAAAGAAAGTACTTGTGAACAGCACGAGCAACGCCACTGCTAAAATTTACATGAAAAGGCAACAACTGAAAGGAGGTAATGCTTTTTAAATACCTTGGCGCTACACTCACAAAGGACGTGCGATCAACGACAGAAATCAAAGTCAGACTAGTCATGGCAACATCTTCCATTGACAAAACCACCCCCATATGGAAAAGTAAGAGATCAGTTTCCTAATCCCAAAATAAAGCTCTACAAAGCCCTAATTCAGACTATCCTGCTGTAAAAGTAAAATGAACTGACATTGACTGCTGAAACGCATAGGAATCCAGTCATTTGAAAAAAAAATGCCATAGAAAACTGCTGGGCATATCCTGGAGAGAACGAAAGACCAATGAGTTTGTCAAGAGTCAAATAACACAGCTGGCAGGTCCACAGGAACCCCTTCTCACTATCGTCAAGAAGAAAAAGCTGACATGGTTCTGCCACAACACTCTGCCAAAAACAGTACTGCAGGGAACACTCGAATGGTGGCAGAAAGAGGGAAGACAGAACAAGTCATGGATGGACAATATCAGAGAATGGACCAGGATGAATGACTTGACACTACTGCGCAGAGCCGAGGACGAGATGGATGGAGGAGGCTTAACCACTGCATCGTCTTTTGTGTCCTCCCACGACCGCCAAGGTCACGGACTGATGATGATGATGATGATATGGTTGTAAGTGATTGTCTTGTTCCTGGCATTTACCAGTGGAAATGACATGGCAAAGTGGACGCTCTAAACCCACAGAAAGCTGTGACTCTAGCACTGAAGAAAGAGTAGTGTGGTCAAGAAAAATGTATGATGATGTAGGAGAGTATGAGAAGGAACAGAACTGAGAAGGTTTTAAGGACAGTCTCCATAACGCTTATGAACTTACAACTGTGGATGTTAATGAAAGTGTTTGTATCTTTGTTCAAGCAATGTATAGTGCAGGTGCATGTATGCTTAGAGTTGTTGGCAAGAGAAAGAAAAATGTTGATGTGTGGTTTGACTATGAAAGTGGGAAACAAGAAAAAAAAAGAAAAGATTGTTGAAGAATGTTCAAAGAACAAAACTAGAAAATGGGAAAAAACAAATTTGAAAGACCTTATGTGAGAGAACAATGTGAATATGTAAAATTAAGAAGGCAAAAGAAACATGAATTTGAAGAAACACAAATTTTAAAAATCTGAAGGATTATATAAATGACTCAAGACTGTTTTGGTCAGTGATTAGGACAGTAAACAGAAGAGCTACTAGTTACAATGAAATCACTTTAAATCATTTCCATGCTGCCTTTCAGAGCTTTGACATAACAGCAGACAGTGAGCCCAATTCTGACGAAGAACTGACCCAAAGTAAAGAGTCATTATTTGATGATCCTGTTGATACAAAGGAAGTAACTGACAGCACCAAAAGGCTTAGAAGTCACAAAAGTGCATTGGCCTGATAAAATTATTGGTGAAATGTCAAAGCATCTTAAGGAAATCAATGGTTAATTTTTTGTCGGTTTTTTAAATCATATATTTCAAAGTGATTCTTTCTCCCTAGACTGGGGCAGATCTGTAACCATTCCTAAACATGAAAAGGGAGATGTTAATAACTAGATAATCATCACAGCATTGCACTAACAAGTATCATAGGCACAGTTATACACATATACTGCATAGACTGCTGACAAATGGCAGAGAAGAAATAAAAGATAATAGAAGAACAATGCATGTTTTGATCTGGTTACAGTACAACTCATCATATTTTTACTCTGTATGCCCTAGTCCAAAAATATATTCACAAAAAACAAAACTTTATGTTGCATTTGTAGACTTTCACAAAGGGTTTGACTCAATTGATAGGAATGTCCTGTGAATATATCACATAATAACAGAGTAAGTGGTAACATGTTAAGGGATCTGAAAGGTGTGCATGAGTCTGTGATAGCATGTGTGCGGGACAAATTATGTATTCAGATGCTTTTGAATACACCAGGGGTGTTAAGCAAGGGTGTCTTCTAAGTTCTCTGCTGTTCTCGTTCTTTATTAATGAGTTAGCTATCGAATTACCAAAAAGGGAAAACATGGCATACAAGTACACCCAGAGGGTGTAGAAATATTTCTGTTACAATGTGCAGCTACTATTTTAGGGATGCAAAACCAATTAAATCCTTTAAAATATGAAGGTGATAGGTTATATCCGTCGTTTAGCTTCAAAAGACAATTTCTTTTAAAAAAGGTAATCTTTCAGTGGAATGAAGTGGACCTATGGCAATATGATATTAAAGTAACAACGTTTATAAACGTTTCGGCCTTACCTTCACAACAAAACTGAGTTTCCAAAACTCAAAAAGGTTACAGTACAACTGTTTATATATTTCTAAACTTTGTTAATATAATAATAATATAATAATAATAATATAATAATAATAAAATAATAATAATAGTAAAAAATAATAATAAATGGAATTTATATAGCGCTATATCTTGCAGAGACAAATCAAAGCGCTTGCCCTCAACTCATTCTTACACAGTCATACAACCAGTGACAATAGTTCCATCAAGTCCTAATGTGCACACACACACACACACACACACACACACCACACACACACACACACACACAAAAGAGGTCACACACCCTGGCAGGGCAATAGAATCTTGGCTGTTGAAGGCAAGGAAAAACTATGAGATGAGGCAGGGGAGGAAAATCTTAGGTTTGAAATAAATAATTATGTCTTGAGGCTGGATTTAAAAGTGTCATAAAAGACTTTTGGCGGAGAGAGAGAGGGAGATCATTCCACATCAATGGACCAGAAATTGAGAAAGAGCGACGGCTGATGGTGGATTGGTTGAATCTAGGTATTCGTAAGGACAAGGTATCTGCAGCAGAGCGGAGAGAACGAGAAGGAGTGTACAAGTGAAGACATTCACAGAGGTAGGCGGGTGCTGTTTTGTGGAGACATTTGTAACAGATGGTACTGATCTTATAGTTTACTCTCTGTGGCACAGGCAGCCAGTGGAGAGATTGCAAGAGAGGGGTAATATGCTCAGATTTTTTCTTTCTGAGGATTGGATGAGCTGCAGAGTTTTGTATACGTTGAAGGGATTGGATTGATGATGCTGGCAGACCAGCCAACAGACAATTGCAATAGTCCAGACGTGAAAGAATGAGAGACGCAACAAGTTTGGATGTTGCATCTGTGGACAGGTAATTTTGAATTGCACTAATACGCCGTAATTGATAGTAGCATGACTGGCAGGTCTGGGTGATGAATTTTTGCAAAAGGAGTGTGTTGTCAATAATGACCCTAGATACTTCACGCACTGGATAAAGGGACGAGCTATTGCCAAGTTGTATTGAAGAGGTTGTGATGGAAGAGAGTTTTTGTTTGGCCCCACAAGCATGGTTTCCGTTTATCGCATTTTGCTTTAATTTGTTCTGTACATCCCCTTTTTTGGTATCTTAAAAAGAGGGTACAAGGGCCCCAAACCCCAAAGTAAAAAGAAATTTCCCCAAAAATTTTTTTAAAAAACCAAACCCAAAAAACCAAAAACAAAAAAAAAAAGGGCCCAACCCCAAAAAATTTTTCTTTGGGGGGGGAAAAAAAATGGGAGGGGATAAAAAAATTTTTTGAAAAAAATTTTTTTACTGGTTTTTAAAATTAAAAAAGACTTTGGCAAGAAAGGGGGGGTTTTAATGGCCAAAAATTTGAAAAAGGGACCAATTTAAATTTAGGTTTTCTAAAAAGGGGGTATTGCAAAGGGGAAAGGGGAAAAAAGGGAAATTTTAAAACACGGGGAAAAGGGTTTGGTTTGTAATTTTTTAAAAAATTCATTATGTTTTATCCGGGCCCGGACAGGGGGGTTTTTAAAAGGGGGTAAAAAGCAGTTTTTTTCTTTTGAGGTTGGGAGGAGGTTTTTTTTTTCTTGGGTTTGGGAAGATAGGGGAGACCCCAACAACAATCCCTGAAAAATAAAGTTTGGACCCTTTGGATTTTTAAATTTGTAAAAAATTTTTAAATTGAAATAGCCGTTTTGAATAGAAGGGGCAGGGGGGGGAAATTTTTTTTGGGGGTTTTTGAATTCCCCTGCTTCCAGACGGGAAAAGGGAAGATTTTTTTTTAAAGGGAAAGGGGGAAAAAATTTTTTTGGGCCCCTACAAGGGGCCCTTTTACCTTTTGGTTTTTGTTCTTTTAAAAATTTTTTTTTATCTTAAAAATCCTTTTTGAAGAAAATTTTTTTTCAGATTTTTTAATTTGAAATTCCTTAAAAATAATTTTTTGTCGGAAATTTTATTGTTAGTTTTTGGGGTGAAAAAAATGGGGGCCCAAACCCGGGGGAAATCAAATAAGCAGGTATTTCTTTTTTTTAATTGATTTTGGGAAAATGGTGTGGGTATAAATTTTGGGTTTTTGGGGGGGTTTTTTGGGGTGGTTTTTTGGGGGAAAAAAAAAGGGGCAATTTCCCAAAATATTGGTGGAAAAAAGGATTTTTTTGGGTCCGAAAAGTGTTTTAAAAATGGGGGAATTATTTCAGGTTGGGTTCCCCTTAAAAAAAAAATTTTAAAAAAATTTTTTTTTTTAAACTATTTTTAAATTTAAAATAAACAAAAAAAAATTTTTTTTAATTTTTAAAAAATTTTTATAATTTTTACTAAAAATTTTTAAAAGGGGAACTTTTCCAAACAAAAAAATTTTTTTTTAAAAAAGGGGGGGGGAAAGGGGGACATGTAAAAGGGCGGAAGGGAAACCCCCCTTTTAATATCATTTTTTTCAGTTTTTGGATTTTTTTCCTTCGTGGGGGGGGGTGGGGATAAAAAGTGGGAAGGGGTTGGGGAGGCCCAAACTACGAAGGGGATTTTTCAGGAAAAATCAAAAATTTTGGGGAATTCGGGGTTTAAAAGGGAGGGGCTTGCCCTCGTAAGGGGGGGGGGGGAAAAAAAATTTTTACGGGCAGTTAGAGGGGTTTTTTTTTTTTAAAAAAAAGGGGTTTAATCATTTTTTTAAAAGATGTTTTTTTTGGTTTTTTTTTTCCCGGCCCCTTTTCCCGGGCTTTATTGGCCCTTTGGGTTTTGGCCCCCGGGAATTTGGGTTGAAAGGGGGGCCAAAAGGGGGGGGCCCTTTTAAGGGAAAGGGTTTGAAGTCAAAAGGGGTAAAAAGGGGGTTGGAATGTTAAAGTTGGGGAAAGGGGAAGGAATAAAAAGGTTGGGTTCGAGGGGTAATAAATTTTTTTTTTTAGGTTTTAAAAAAAGGAAAAAAAAAAAAATCAAGCGTTGCAAACTCAAAAGAGGGGACTCCAAAAATGGAAAAGTTAAAAAAATTTGGGCCTGGGGGGAAACCCCCCAAAAAAAAACCAAAAAAACAACAAACAAAAACAAAAAACCAAAATGAAAACCTAGAAAAAAATCTTTGAAAAAAGGAAATTTGGGGGAAAAAAAAGGTGGAATAATTTGGGTACGTTGAGGAAATTTAGGTTTTTTTTAAAACAAGGGGGGGAAGAAGGGGGCACGACCCGTGTTTGTTTTTTATTTTGGTTTTTCGAAGAATTATTTAAAAACGGAAAAAAGGTTTTAAAGTTAATGAGAAAAAATTTTTTTTTTTTAAAACAGATTTTTCCCTAAAAAACAGGTTTTTTAAAAAATGTTTTAAGGGGATTTTAGAAAAGACAAATGTTTCTTTTTTTTAACTTTCAGTAAAAGGGGGTTTTGGGGATAATAAAGTAAAACAAAAGAAAATTACCTTTTTAAAAAAAAAAGGAAAAGGGGAAAACCAAAAAGGGGGAAAAGGGGCTCGAAATGTTAGGCTTAAGAAAACAAAAAGTTTAAAATTTTTTTTGGTTTTGCCCCCAAAAAATCCAGTAAAAAAGGGCGATATTGGGGAATTTTTAATTGTGAAAAAAAAATAGGGAAAAATTTTTTCTTAAGTTTTCGTTAACAAAAGTTTAGGGTAAAATTGGTTTCCCTTTTAAAAAAAGGGAAATTTTTTGAGGAAATTTAACAAAATCCTTTGAAATGAGGGAGGGTTTTTCCCAAAAAAAGGGAAAACAAAAAGGGGGGTTTTTTTTTTTGAATTTTAAAAAGAAAAATTTTGATTTTGCGGCTTATTTTGGTTTGTTTTTGTGTTTTTTTTAAAGGGGGTTTTTTTTTTTTTTACTTTTTTTTCTTTTTTTGGAATTTTCCCTTTGGTTTTTTTTAACAGGGGTTTTTAAAAAAAGGAAGGGAAAAGGGGTTTTTGTTTTGGTTAAATTTGGAAAAGCCCAGAAAAGGGGTTTTTCCCCCCAGTCCCATCCCCATGGGGGTTTAGGGGGTTTTTTTTTGAAAAAATTGACAGGGAAGCGAAATGATATTCTGAAGAAATTTTAAAAAAAATTTTTTAGCACCTTTTGGAAAAAAAAATTTTTAAAAAAATTAAAATTTTTTCCCCCTTTTTTTAAAGGGGGAAAAAAAACGAAAAAAATTTTTCCCAAATTTTTTTGGGGGGAAAAAAAAACCCCCTTTTTTTTTTTTTAAAAAAAAATTTTTAAAACCCCCTGATAAATATTAGGGGGGCTTTAAAACCCCCTGTGGGGGGAAAAGGAAAAATGAAAGTAAAAACAAAAGGGGGAAAAGGGGGGGGGGTTGGGTGATTAGGGGGGTTTTGGTTGTGTTTGGGGGGGGTTTTGGTGAATTTCGGAAAAAATTGTTTTTTGCAAAAAAATTTTCCCTTTTTCCAAATTTTTTTGGCAAAAAAAAAATTTTTTTGATTTGCAAATTAGGAAAAAGGTTTTTTTTAAAAAAATTTTTTTTTTTTGGGGCCCCTTTCTTTTTTTTTTTTTTCCCCCACTCCTTCTTTCCCTTTCCCCTTTTCCCCCCTTTTTTAAAATTTTTAAAAATTTTAAAAAATTAAATAACCCTTATTTATAATTAAAATATTTTATATTTTTTAAAATTTAATTTTTTAAAATTTGTTTAAAAACTTTCCCCGTTTTAAAAAAAACCCAAAAAAAAATTTTAAAATTTTTTTTTTTGTTAAAAAGTAATTTTCCTCTTTTTTTGGGGGGAAAAATTTTCCCAGTTTTCCCTTTTTTCGAAAGGGGAAGGGGTTTTTTCTTAAAACTTTTTTTTGAAAACCTTTTTGGGGGGGGGAAATTTGGGGTTCAATTTTTTTTTTTTTTTTTTTCCCGGGGGACAAAAAGTTTAAAGGGAAAAAGGTTTTTTGGGGTTTTTCAAATTAAGACCAAATTTGGGGTTTTTAAAAAATTTTTTTTTTTAAACCCCAAATGGGGGGGTGGGGTTTTTTTTTGGGGACTTTTTAATTTTTTCCTTTTAAACCCTTTTTTGGTTTTTTTGATTTTTTCAAATTCGGGGGGTTTTCTTTCCCCGTTTTAAAAAATTAAAATTTGGGAGGTTTGGGAGTTTAAAAAAAAAATTTTTTGGGGGGCCATGCTTTTTTGGTCCCCCCCCCAAAAAAAATTTTCCGGGGGGTTGGGGGTTGGGGTTTTTAAAAAAAAGTTTTGGGCAAAAAAATTTCAAAAAAAAGGGGAAAAGGAAAGGAAAAAAAAAAAACCCAAAAAAAAAAAAAAAAAGAAAAAAAAAAAAAAAAAAGGGGCCCCCCGGGGCGCAATAAAAGTTTTTGGGGGAAAAAGGAAAAAAAAAAACAGAAAAAAAAAAAATATTTAAAATTTGGGAAAAAAAAAACCCAAAATTTTCCTTGATCAAAAAAATCAATAATAGTTACATGAGGAAAAACTCAAAAAATTTTTTACTAGAGGGCAAAAACTAAATAAATTATTTAAAAAAAATAAATAATGTATTAGAAAAAGAAAAAATTGTTTAAGGGGCCAAAGAAAAATAAAAATTAATTGGGGGGAAAAAACCCCCCCCCCCCCCCCCAAAAAAAAACCCCCCCCCCCCTTGGCGGGAAAAGAACAAAATAAGTCCAGAACAAAGAAAACAATGTTTTTAATTAAAAAAAAGGAAAAAAATAAAATTTACTTTATGAAAAAAAAAAAAATGAATTAATGACAAAAAAAAATTTAATTAAGAAAAAAAAAAAAATTATCGGGAAAAAAAAAAAAACCAGGGGAAACCAAAAAAAAAAGAAAAAAAAGGGGAAAAAAACATAATAATATTTTATGAAAAAGAACAACAAAAAAATACTCATGACAAGGAAAAAAATTTTTATACAAAAAAAAAAAATTTTTTAATGAAAAGAAAAGCATTAATTTTTTAAAAACAAAGAAAAAAATTTTAAGGGAAAAAAAAAACAAAAAATTATAAAAAAGAACAACAATAAGGATTTAAAAAAAAAAAGAAAAAAAAAAACTACGGTTTAGAAAAAAAAAATTTACTTTAGAACAAGACAAAAAAAATTTTTTAAAAAAAAAAAAAAAAAAATTTTTAAAAAAAAAAAATTTATTACTATAAATTAAAGGAAACCAAAAAGTTTTATAAAAAAAAAAACTTTTTTAAGAAAATTAACAACTTTTAAATTTTTCCCCAAAAAAGGGAAAAAAAATGCAAATTTAGGAACCCCACTTTGTTTTAAATTTAAAAAAACCAAAAACAAAAAGAAAAAAAAATGTTTTCAAAAGGGGGGAAACTTGTTTTATTAAAAGGGGGAAAATTTTTAACTGAAAATAAAAAACAAAAGTTTTAAAAAAAAAGGGAAAAAAAAACTATTAAAAATTTAAAAAAAAACCAAAAAAAAAACCAAGGAAAAAAAGACATTGATAAATAAAAAACCCAAAGTTTTCATTGAAACAACTAATGTTTCAAAAAAACCCGAGGGGGAAACAAAACTTTTAAAAAACAACAAGAAAAAACAAAAAAAAAAATAAAAAAAATTTTTTTAAAACAAAAAAGAAAATAAATAAACAAAAATACAATTAAATTTTTTTTTAAAAAAAAAGGACAAAAAATAAAAAAAATACAAAGTCAACAAAATAAAATTCTAAAACAAACCCCCAAAAAAGTTTTCAAAATGCGGGAAAAAAATAAATTTAATTTATTTAAAAAAAAATTATTATAAAATTACAAAGAAAAAAAAATTTAAAATTTTGAAAAAGAAAAAAAAAACCAAAGGAAAAAAAACAAAAAAAGTCAATTTTAGAAAAAAAAAAATTGAAAAAAAAACAAAAATAAAAAAGGAGACAAAGTAACAATAAAAATTTCTAGGGAAGGACAAAAGTAAAAAAAGGTTTTTTTTTTTTAAAAATTTTTAAAAGGGTTTTGCCAAAGAGGGGGCATTCGATAAAGGGCCAAAAAAGAAAAAAGGGCCACTGTGGAGGGAACAGAAAGTAAACAAGGTACAAAAAACGGGGATAAAAATGAAAGGTAAGATTACAGGGGAAAAAGGGGGTTTTTTTTTTGTAAAAAGTAAATTTTAATTTTCCCTGTGAAAAGGCACCAGGGGGGGGTCCAAAAAAGGAGAACCCCTTTTTTTTAAAAACACCGGGGGGGAAAAGTTTTGTTTTGTTAAAAAGGGAAAAAGGGCCCCCAAAAAAAATAAAATCCCAATTGGAAAAAAAACCAAAAATTTTATTTTCCATGGGAAAAATTGAAAATCACAATCGGAAAAGGGAAAAAAAAGGGGGGGGGATAATTTTTAAAAGGTGTTTAAAAAAAACCCAAAAAATCACAGGGGGTAAGGGCAAAATTTTTCCGAACTAAAAAGGAGTTTAAAAGGGTTTGGGTTTTTTAAAAAAAGGGGGGGTTTTTTGGTTAAATAACTTTTCTGTAACCCCTTTTTAATCAAGGAAAAAAATTTAAAAAGGAAAGGCCAAAGGGGGAACACGTAAAACTGGGTCCCCCAAAAAAAAAGGGCCATGGGCGATTTTTTAGTAAATGGGGGATAAGGGGAAAAAACGGGAAAACTGGTTTTAAACCCCCATCATTTCATGATTAAAAATCCCGTTTATCCCCAAAAGGTTAACCCGTGATAAATAAAAAGGAGGGGTTTTAATCCAAAAGTTTTTTTAAAGGAAGAAAATAAAAAAAATTTTGGAAAAACCCAAAAAAAAAAAGGGAAGGGGGGGGAGCAAAATTAAAGGGAAAAAAAAGGGGGTTTTTAAATGGGGAAAAAACTCGATAAAAAAACCCAAAAAAATTTTCATTAAAAAACCCAAAAATTTAAAGTACAAAGAAAAAAAAAATAGTTTTCAATGGCAAAAAGAACAATTGTTTTAAAATTAACAAAGAAAAAACCAAAAAAATTTTTTAAATTTCCAAAAAACAAAAAGAAAAAACAAGGGACAATAAAATGTTATAAAATTCCCCCAAAAATAACACTTTGAAAAGAAAAAAACAAAAGAAAATTTTAAACTTCTGAAAGACAAAAGGAAGACAAAGTGGGTTTTGCCGAGAGGTCCATGACCCCCTAAATTTAAAAGTAAAAACCACCGGTAAGCACACACGAGAAAAAAAAATGGCTGGTAAAAGGGCCACTCCCCTTTTGGGGCCCCCCCCGTAAGTTCCTTGGGAAAATTTAAAAAAGATAAAAACCAAAAAGGAAAAAAAAGGTAAAAAAACCCGATAAAAATAAAACAAGGAACAAAACCAAGCTGAAAAAGTACACAATAAAAAAACAAAAAAAAATTCACCAAAAAAGAAAAAGTAACACTGGGGTGATAAAAAAAAACCCCGGAGAAAAAGTCACTGAAAAAAGTCCCTGAAGAAAAAATGATAAAAAGCAACGGAACAAAAGTCCCCTGGGAAAAAGTAACAAAAAGAAAAAAATAACCAGGTAAAAACCCCCCAAAGACAAAGAAAAACCAAAAATAAAGACCACGACGAAAAAAACAAACCCACCATAAAAACCACAAAACAAAAAAACCCCCAAAAAAAAAAAAGAAAAAAAAACCCCAAAAAAAACACACAAAAGGGCAAAAACAACACTATAAAAGGAACACTTTCCCGAAAAAAAAGGGCAAAATAAAACCCCTTTAAAAAAAAACCAAAAAATTTAAAAAAAAAAAAAAAAAAGCAAAAAAAAAAAAAAAAAAAAAAAATAAACCCCGGGAAAAAAAACACAAGAGAAAAAAAAAAGGAAAAAACCAAAAAAAAAGGGGGGGTAAAAAAACGAAAAAAGTTTAAAAAAAAAAAAAAGAAAAAGCCAAAAAAACTTAAAAAAAAAGGGGAAAAAAAAAATTTCCCCTTTTTAAAAAAAAGAAAAATAAAATTTACGTTTTAAAAACCCCGGAAAAAAACATGGGAAAAAATAAACCGGGAAAAAAATAAAAAAATTTTAAGGGGAAAAATTCCCAAAATTTAAAAAACCCCCCTTTAAAAACACCCCTTTTTGGGGAAAAAAAACCAAAGGAAAAAAACCCTTTTTAAAAAAAAACAAAAAAAGTACAAACCAAATTTTTAAAAAACCCGGGAAAAGTCCCGGTTTTGCCGCCCAAAAAAATTATTAATAAAAGAAAACCCCGATAAAAACAACCGGGGGGAAAAAAATTTTAAAAACACCGAAAAAAAATACCAAAAGCTTTTAAAATAAAAAAGCAAAAATACAAAATAATAAAAGAAACCAAGGGGAAAAAAACCCAAATAAAAAACTTCAAAAAAAAAAAAAAAAGTACCCCCCCCGAAAAAAACCCCACAAAAAAAACACCCAAAAAAACCCACAAAGCTAAAAACCCCGGCCCAAAAAAAATTTTTTTTTTTATTTTAAAAACAATTTTTTCAAAAAAATAATTTGTTTTTTAATTTTTTTTTAAAAAAAAAAAAAAAAGGTAAAAAGCCAAAATTTTTTACCCAGGGAAAAAAAAAACCCCAAAAAAAAAAAAATTAAAAATTTAAAAAAAAAAAAGAAAAAAATGGGATAAAAAACCCTGAAAAAACCCGGAAAAAAAAAACATAAAAATACCACAAAGCTTTAAAAAAACCCCAAAAAAGAAAACCCGTTTTGTCCCCGCTTGTTTTTTTTTTAAAAACCCATTTAAAAAAAAAAAATTTTTCCCGATGTTCCCCCCCAAAAAAAAAAACCTCTTGTTAAAACCCCCCAAAAAATACCCCCTTTAAAAAACCCCTTTATTTAAAAAAACCCCCGGGTTTTAAAATCCCGGGGGAAAAAACCCCCCGGGTGATTAAAAAAAAAAAGGGGGGGAATATTTTGTAAAATGGGGCCAAAAAAAAAATAACATGGCTGTAAAAGAAACTGGGTAAAAATCCCAACCCCTGGGTTTTTAAAAAAAGGGTAAAAATAAAATTTAAATTTTAAAAACATTTTAAAAACAAAAAGGCCCAAAAAAAACACCCTTTCCCAAAAAAAAAAGGAAAAAAAAAATCCCCAAGAAAAAACCCAAAGGGTTTTAAAAATACAAAGGTGAAAATAACAAAGGGGTAAAACACACTTTTTAAAAAAAAGGTAAAAAACTTTGGGGGAAAAAAAACCCCGAATAAAAATCCCAAATGTTTTAAAAAAAAACTATAAAAGACCCCAAAAAAAAACCAAAAAGGGGGAAAAAAAACACCTTGTTTTTAAACCCAAAAGTTAATTTAAAAATCCCTTTCCCCTAAAAACCCCGGGAAAAGGGGCCAAAAAATTCCCCTTTAAAACCCCCGGATTAAAAACCCGGGCAAAAGTCCCAAAAAAAACCAAAAAAACCCCAAAAAAAACAAACCCCCCAAAAAAATTCCACTTTGAAAAATTAAAAAAAAAAAAAATTCCCTTAATTAAATCCCCTAAAGAACCCCAAAAAAACCCAAAACCCAAAAAAACCCCAAAAAAAAGGGCCACTTTAAAAATGTATATAAAAAAACTAGAAATTTGGGGAAAAAACCCCCAAATAAATTCCCCCCGGAAAGAAGGCCACAAAAACCACAAAAACCCAAAAAAAACCCATATTTGGTGTGTGGGGTGTGTGTGGGTGTGTGTGGCGCGTGACTTTTGGACTTGATCTATTTTTTTTACGGGTTGATGACTGTTAAGAATATTGAGTGAAGCGTTTTTTATTTGTCTCTGCAAGATTAGCGTTATAAAAATTTAATTTTTTCTTTATTATTATTATTAATTATTATTATTATTTCTAGGTTCCGAAAAGAGACACCAATCACCGATTTTCATGACATCCCCCTGCCTCTTTTGAAAAAGGGAAGTACCACTAGAATGAGGGATGCTTCCTCATCCGTATACACAAACAAGGTGACAAATGATGCAATAACTACCCGGCATTTTCCCCTCCTCCATTGGGTAAAGTTTTGAACGAGTAGTGTGGAGGGGCCTTGGTACCTGCAGAGCAAGTCTTCCCGAATCGCAGTGTGGTTTCTGAGCCCGCAATCCAAATACACTGACACGATCTTCTCCCTCAAACAACTTCAGGAAATTAGGGGGCAAAGGCACCACTCTCCCTTTTCCTTCATCCCCACAAAAAACTTTCGATCCGGGCTCAAGGGATGGCCCCTTTAAGAAACTTTCCCCAAAATCGATTGCGCCCAAACTTCTCAGCAAAAATGCTCCTTCCACAAAACACCTGACAGGACTTCAGAAGATAGGCTCAATACAGCTGCCTTCAACACACACACACACACACCAAAACCACACACACACACACCAAACCCCACACCCCCCCACACACACACACACCATACATACAACTACATCTGCTAAAAAATTACAACATACATACATCAACGTACACAGACACACAAAAAAAACAGCAAACCAACTCAACCAACAAACACACACACCACACACACACAAACGCCGCATCCCCGCATATCCTAAATACTCGTGTGCAATATCCACATATTTAAACAGCACTATGCTCTGCCATTTGCACAAAACACAAAACGCAAACCAACAACACACACACACACACACACACACACACAACAACCACCACACACACCACGCACGTACCACACACACTACAGGCATGCAAAGAAACACGCAACACACACCCACAAGACACACACACACCGCCCCACACAACCCACACACAAAACACACTCCCTCCTCTTCCCCAAACACACACCCACACACACAACACACGATAAAAGGAAAAAAAAAAAATAAAATGAAAACAAAGAAAACACACAACACACAACACAAACACACACACACACGACACACCACCCCACCACACCACCACACAACCACACACCACAACGCGGCGCGGGCGGCAAGAAAAGGAGGCTTGTTCCCTGTGTCTCCTGTTGTCTGTCTAGCTGTGCCGTGTGTCTTTTGCCGCTGTGCTCTCTGACCTTCCATGACCCCGCTGCTGATCGACCTTTCAGGACAACGTTACTCTCATTAACCATCCCAATTCTCCCTGACTCCAATGAGTCAAGTCGTTAAATCGCTACAGGAGGTAGTAAACTGCAGGAACAGAACAGAACAGAAACAGAAAAGAAAAGAAAAAGCGCTGGTTTCAAAGCGTTTCGTTTCTTCAGTATGTGTGCATTGGCTGTCTTTGACAATAGTATTGGTTGATTAGGGAGCTTGCAGTTACCTGGTCCTGTTTTGCTTTTGAAGTGTGTGTGTGTGTTTGTATGTGTGTATGTGTGTGTGTGTGTTTATATTGCGTGTGTGTTTGTATTGTGTGTGTGTTTGCATGTGTGTATGTGGTGTGTGTTTGTATATCGTGTGTGTTTGTATGTGTGTGTGTTTGTATGTGTGTGTTTTGTTTGTATGTGTGTGTGTGTTTGTACGTGTGTGTGTGTGTTTGTATATGTGTGTGTGTGTGTTTGTATGTGTGTGTGTGGGGTTGTTTGTGTGTTTTGTATATGTGTGTGTTGTGTGTGTTTGTATGTGTGTGTGTTTGTATGTGTGTGTGTTTTGTATGTGTGTGTGTTTGTATGTGTTGTGTGTGTGTGTGTGTTTGTGAGTGTGTGTGTGTTGTGTATTGTGCGTCTTTGTTTTGTTTTTGTGTGTGTGTGTGTGTGGTGCGTGCGTACGTGCGTACGTATGTTCTTCCTGAGAATCTTAAATGGCATAGGTAAAATGAATATATTTCTGTTTCTTGAAATGCATTCAGTCACAACCTTTTTTTTTAGGTAAACATGCACGTGCACACCCCGCATGCCATGCACAAACACATTGCACACACAGAACACCATACACACATACAAGCACCTGCGCTTGCTCGCTCTCTCTCTCTCTCTCACACACACACCGAACGGGCACGCGCACAGACAGGCACACACACGCACACACATACACACACACGCACGCACGTACGCACGCACGCACACACGCACGCACACACGCACACACACACACGAAACACACACATACACACACAGAATTATATTTTAAAAAACATATGAACATTCTCTTTTGCAAAACCAAATTTTGGCACGATGTACATAGCAGCATTTATATAACTCTAGAAAACAAAGCTAGGATTCATGAACACATGGATGCACGCGCCTTGTATATCTGGATAAAACACAACAGTTGTACCTCTGTAGGATTTGTGGCTTATCTTTGTAACTTGGTATGGAACGAAATGGAGTTTCGTTCCCGTGACCCCTTCCTGTGTTGACCTGTTGGAAAGAAAAAGTAAAATGAAGTATTTTGAAAACCAATAAAATATGCTTTTGTGTCTTTGATATATTATGAGTATCAATCTGCTTCAGTAATTGTAATTGCCCTTCATGGATGACTAAAGTGTTTTTGACTTTGACTTGAACTTGACTTTGACAGCTTGAATACTATTCGTTGATATGAAGCAAAGATTTTGCTCATAATTTTTAAGTGTTGTGCTTCATAGTTAAATAACCATCCTCCTCACCTCACCTATCTAGTCCCTTGGACCGTGAGGTCCCCTAGTGAAGATTTTGCACCCAGCTTCCTCATCCCCGCAGTTCCTGCTTTCGTAGCAAATCTTTCCACTCAAGGCTACCCCGTCACACTCTGATGTTGTCTTCCCTTCGTTTTACTCTGTCTGCCTCTTCGCTCACCTCCTTGTACTGTTTCCCTGTAGGACAGTCTTGGCCAGTCCAATGTTTGGGGAAGTGTCCCTACCACTTTATGTTTTGTGTCTTTTCTCTGAAGGCAGAAGCACTTCAGGGACTAAAATTGTATATCCAATTAACAAAGCAGTTATTAGTACATGCTGATTTAAGGGCGGCTGTAACACAGATGGACAATAGGTGTATTTTGTCTCAATGGTTTGAAAGTAGGCCGCAGATGTTCCATGTTCCAATGTAGTCACTGTTCCTATCTCGATGTCCGTTTTCCATGCGAGGTCGTTTTCCGTTGGTATCCGTCCGTTTATGTCTCTTTTCAGTTTTCTTAGCGTTGTTAAATCCACTGTCGGCTTGCTAGGCCAGTCACAGCTTCACCAGAGCCCCGTTAGCCAGCTTGACCTGTTTCCGTTTCCCACGACGTGGACGAGGATTGGACTTTGGGAGAAAGAAATCCATTCAAACTTTGTTCTCATCTGGAGTGGAGTCAGGAAGACCAGAGAGCATGCATGGTGTGGATTCATCCTACACCCAGACATAGCAAAGAATCTCATGAGTATAGAACATATATCAGAAAGACTGATTAAAATCGGTGTAAGAAAGTCCAACAAAATTGTCTACTATATCCAAGTATATGCACCGTGTAACGATTCGTACTCAGAAGAGGAGAAAGACTCATTCTATCAAGAGCTCTCCGACTCATCAACAACAGCACCCCTGACAAAGAGGACCTGTATGTCATGGGTGATTTCAACGGCAGAGTTGGTGAGAGAAGAAACCCGTGGACAAAACATCTTGGACCCCACAGTGGACCACAGAACACCTTGCAATTACAACGGGAACCACGTGCTGGAACTATGTGCAGAGCATGATCTGATCATCACCAACACCTTTTCCCAACATCGAGCCTCCCAAATTTACACCTGGTACAAATGGAACGATCTCAACATCTCGTCTCAAATCGACTTTATACTTGCAAGATCTAGAACACGTTACGCCATCAAAGACTCAAAAGCCATCCCCAATGCCAACCTTGACACTGACCACAGGCCTGTCATTCTAGCCTCCAGTACTCAGAAGAAAAAAACAACAACTTCTAGGAAGAACCAGCCTGAAAAGATCAACCTCCTCAAACTGGAAGAGAAAGAAGTGCAAGAAAAGATTCACAGTGCTATCAAGGTGAAACTTGACCCCATTGACACAACACCTCTCAACATGGAGCAAGTCTGGGACACCTTCAAGCCAGCTCTCTTGAACACCTTAAGGGAAGTTTGCGGGACAAAGAAATGTGGAGGTAATAACAGGAAAGCTACAGCTTGGTGGAACCAAGAGGTGAAGGAAGCCATCAAGAAAAAAAAGCAGCTATATAAAGCTTGGGTCAAGACCAAGACAGAAGAGGGCTACGTCAAGTCCAGAATCGCAAGAAGATATAGTAATCGTGTTGTGAAAGCCTCCAAAGAACAATCTTCGGCGACTTATGGAGAGAAGTTAAGCGAAATTTGCAAGAACTCCCCAAAGAGAATTTTTCAAAAGTGTGAAGACGATGAGAGTAAGAGATGAGCCATTCAATCCAACAACAGTAGTGAATGATGCAAATGGAGAGGCACTGCACAAAGAAGAGGAAATTCTGAAACGATGGGAAGACTATTTTAAAGATCTTTTAAAACCCATCTGGAGTACAGCTTCCAGCTCGCAGTTCTCACCACGCTACAAAGACCAGTTAGAGCCCCAAATCCTTGAAGCTGAAACAAGAAAAGCAATTAAAACCAGCCCAAAGGGCAAAGCGGCAGGTGATGACGGCATAACAAACTGAAGCCATCCTTGCATGCGGAGTACGGGAGTTAGTGGCTCACCATCATCTTCCATAAAGCATGGGAAGAGAGGAAAGTACCAATGGACTGGCAAAATGCAATAGTGGTGCCAATTTGGAAGAAGAAGGGCAGCAAGAGAGATTGCAGCACCTACAGAGGCATTTCACTTCAGCCATGTAGGGAAAATGTATGCAAAGATTCTGGAACAGCGCACAAGAGCCAAAGCAGAACACCTACTGAGCAATGCCCAGTTTGGCTTTCGGAAAGGAAGAGGGTGCACAGATGCCATTTTCGCACTCCGACAGCTGTGTGAAAGAGCCATCGAATACAACCAAGACCTGCATACAGTATTCGTTGATCAAGAAAAAGCTTTCGACCAGTCAACAGAGACAAGCTCTGGAAGATCCTGGAGCAGTACGACGTGAAGGGGCAGTTGCTTGATAACATCAGAGCAATCTATGCCAACAGTATGAGCGAAGTCCGAACAGTCAGTGGAACATCCGACTGGTTCCCGGTTACATCAGGCAAGGCTGCGTACTCTCTCCCCTTCTCTTCGTGATCTACATGGACCAGATTACAAAGGAAGCCAACCCAGATCTTGAGGCCCTGAACGAACTATTATTTGCTGACGACCAGTCCCTGATGAATCAGACAAAGCAGCTCTTCAAGAACCACAGACCAACTCAACACAAGCTGCGAGAGGTATGACATGAAGATCAGTATCACCAAAACAGAAGTTATGTCTGTCAGCAGAAATCCAGGAAAGCTAGACATCAACATCAACGGCACCCAGCTGAAACAGACCAAAGAATTCAAATACCTTGGCAGCCTCTTCACTGAAGATGGAAAATTGGACAGAGAGATAGAAACAAGATGCCAGAAAGCGAATGCAGTCAGTTACCAACTCGCCCTCCTTCTAAAACATCCCAGCATCCCAATGAGCACTAAGGCAAAACTCATCAACGCCATCTTCGTTCCAACACTCACATACCAGTGTCAGAACATGGGCCCTAACAAAAGCCTTAGAGAGAAAATGGTCACATGTGAAAATGCGCTGCCTGAGAAAAGCTGTCAACAAGACCAGACGCGACAAGATCAAGAATGAGGTGATCAGAGACATGGTCGGACTAACACCAATTCTCCACCATATCGAACAACAAAGGATCAGGTGGTTTGGTCACCTCACTAGAATGCCGCCCAACCAACCAGCCCTACGGGCATACACCATCAAATACAATGGCTGGAAAGCCAGAGGTAGACCAAGGAGACGATGGAGCGACTCCGTGGCTGACACCCTGCGAGCCCATGACCTGTCACTACATCAAGCCTCCCGCCTAGCTGCAGACAGACGTCTGTGTCTCCCCGCGACGCCGAAGGGCACCAGCAGCAGATGAAAGAAGAAGAAGAAGGTTTGAAAGTAAGGTAAATATTGTTGGCAGTCTTGTTGGTGTTGATGTTGCTGGCTTGTTTGCTATTTTGGATAATTATATTCAAAGTAAATTTGAATATTTTAGCAAACACAGAATGTGATGTTTATATGTTCTGGACTGTATTAATTTGCTTCCTCCTGTCTCTATGCTTCATACAAGGTGTAGGAGTTGGCGCTGAGCTTTGTTTCACTGACAACAGGTAAGGCATTTCAGTTTTGTCCCTTTTGTGTTTTAGTTTACATGATGAAAACAACAGCAACCCAAACAACCCAAACAATGACAGACAAAGCCTGTTCACATCTGGTGGTAACCCAGCATGCTTATCCTTGTGAAAGCTAACACAGCCTTGTGCACGTAAACCCTAAACTTGACCAAGCATATTGATACGGTCAAGCATTTGCAGATCCCAGCATCACACTGCTATGCTCAAGCATTTGCAGATCCCAGCATCACACTGCTATGTTTAAGCATTTGCAGATCCCAGCATCACACTGCTATGTTCAAGCATTTGCAGATTCCAACATCACAATGCTATGTTCAAGCATTTGCAGATTCCAACATCACACTGCTATGTTCAAGCATTTGCATATTCCAACATCACATTGCTATGTTTGAGCATTTGCAGATTCTAAAACAATGTTGTTACTCAATCATTTGCAGAGTCTGACATCACACTGCTATGTTCAAGCATTTGCAGATTCTAAAACAATGTTGTTACTCAATCATTTGCAGATTCCAAAAACTATGTTGTTACTCAATCATTTGCAGAGTCTGACATCACACTGCTATGTTCAAGCATTTGCAGATTCCAGCATCACACTGCTATGTTCAAACATTTGCAGATTCCAGCATCACACTGCTATGTTCAAGCATTTGCAGATTCTAAAACAATGTTGTTACTCAATCATTTGCAGATTGCAACATCACATTGCTATGTTCAAGCTTTTGCGGATTCCAACATCACACTGCTATGTTCAAGCATTTGCAGATTCCAGCATCACATTGCTATGTTCAAGCATTTACAGATTCCATCACTATGTTGTTACTCAAGCATTCGCAGATTCCAACATCACATTTCTTTTTTCAATCATTTGCAGATTCCACAATCACATTGCTATTTTCAAGCACTTGCAGATTCCAACATCACATCGTTCTCAAGCATTTGCAGACTGCAAGGAGATGAACAACTCAGCAATGGACTCCAGGGACACAACAGACTGTGTTGTTCTTGAATGGAATACAACTATCCCCTGGGACAACCCAAACAACTTCATTCCTTTTGAAACACGCCGACTGATTGAAACAGTCAGCAGTGTCATCCTCTTGCCCCTGCTCTACCTCATAGGAGCTCCAGCCAACGTCCTCAACATGGCGGTCTTCTTCAAGCAAGGCCTGAACGAAAGAATCAACCTGTGTCTGTTCTTGTTGGCGTTGTACGATCTGGTGTATTTGACAGCCATCCTGCTGTACCGGACAGGTATGTTCCATGCGCCTTTTGCAGAGAGCGAGAAGACTACGGCGATGTACGTGTACATGACCAACAACAACTTTCTGGGTCTTTACGGGCTGGGTTATATGTCTATGTTGATATCAACAGTCATCTCTGCAGAGCGCTGTGTGTGCGTGCTATTTCCACTGCGATCTCAGAGTTGTATCAGAACCAAAGTGTTTGGATGGGTACTGATTATCAGCACGTGTGCAGCGGGATGTCTACGTTTCGTGGTCACGGCCAAGTATTTCACAGCCTGCTTCTATGAAGTCCGTACGGGAAGAACGCTATGGCAAACCACAGTCAATGATTATTTTCTGCGAAACAGGGAGATGCTGAACATCCTGGATGGAATCATCTACGGGTTTTGTCTGTCAGTCGGCTGCCCTGTGATTTCCCTCATCACCACTGTGATACACTGCGTCACTGCGTCAAGTTGTGCGATGGCGTGAACGTACATCTTCTACCATGTCCAGCAAAGAAATTGGCGTGACCAAAATGTTGATCTATTTGTCGTTAGAATTCGTTATTCTCTCAGTCCCTTTCATCATCTTAAGAATACTGCCGATGTTTAATGCTGAACTAACTCCAGGGGGCAGCTATGCAAACACCTTTGAGGTCTTAGTCTGTTTTGCAGAGTTGTCCTCCTACACTAGCTCCTGTGTGAATTTCTTTGTCTACTACATTGCTGGCACCAGGTACAGAGAAACATTCCAGCAACTGCCTTGCTTTAAATCCTCTTCACTCCAAGCTGACGTCAGTAAAAATCACAGGCAGTTGTAAGGGGCTTCGACATGGCAAGATCTGCGCTGTTTCGAGGGTTTGGAGAATGTTTGGAATGCAAATAGGAAACTTATGCAAGCTATCAGACTGGTGATCAGGAGACAGGAACTTGTTCTGTTCGTTCAGAACGTATTAAAGAGGCAGAATACAGCTGCCTCAATCAGTCTTGAGGCACAACAATATCAGCCTTGCACACAAGAAGCACAATAACCCAGACCAAACCCGTTGTCAGTTTGTTTAATATGAGCTAAATGCCTGAGCCTTTAATAAAATATTGATAGGCTGGAGGGGGAGGGGTCTTATAAATATTGCCTTCAGCCATAACAAGGTCATGTGATAATAAACAGTCCACTCATTGAACAGAGAAAGTCGATTCTGGGAAGTCGGAGTATGGCTGCCTAACCGGAAATGTATTTAAAACAGCCCTACACCCACACTGCTCAGGCGGAGTCAAGTCTGGCATCAGCACAGCGGTTCCCAAGCCTGAGGAGCCAGTCAGAGTGCTTGTTCTGACTGAGCAGCAGCCTGTTGAACCTGGGAACGCCAAACACGCAGCAATGGCATACATAAACAGAAACCTACGATAATGCATGCTGGGATCAACTGTCTACAATCACTCTTGGTTTCATTATGACCTGATCACTTGCTTATCAAGAAAATTTCTTTTGTATAGGTGTGATGGACTAAAGTCATGAATCGATGGGATGGCCTAGTGGTTAGAACATTGCGCTTGCAATCTGACGACCTGTGTTCGATTCCCGCTCAAGAGGATATTTCCCTATGGATTTTTTTTCCTAAAGTGCAGACTCCCACTTTCCCCAAAAGACTGCGGTGAGGCCTATAAAAAAAAGGGCCCCGTTTTGCAAAGCACAAAAAACCCTTCTTGAAAACATTTTTTAAAATTCCTGTCCAAAATTTTGAAAGAGTAGGCATTGTGTCCCCGGGGGAAAACGGGAGGACAAAATTTACAAACCGCATAAAACACGGGGGAAGGGGGGACCTATAACCTAAAGAACAGCAGAATATTAAAAAATTAAACAGCACCTACCCCAATTTTTTTTTCTTCGGGCCCTTGTCCCATTCATTGTACTAAAAGGGAGCCTTTTTTTCAAAAAAAAAAAACCAAAAAAAACCCAAAATTCAATATAAATAAACCAGATCAAAGAAACCACACTGAATGATAAATCCATAAAAAGTAAATTTGAACCTTGTACCCATTCTATTCAAAAAACCTGCTCCGTGGGTTGTCCAGGTTTGAAAATACGCTCCTCCCGGATGGTGCACAATTCCCGCAGTGGGGTTGTGCCTATTCCGGGGTTTAAAATTCCAAAAACCTTTGTGTCTCCACTGTTTGTCGCTTGGGTTGCATGAAATAAAAGCAAACACCAATCCCAAATAAAAAAAAAACAAGCATTTTAAAAAAATTTTTAATTTGGATTATTGTTATCCTCTTAAATAAAAAATGTTTTTAGTGTTTTTTCTTTCTTTTGTTTTTCCCTTTTTGTAGCCAAAACATTTCGGGAAAAATACTTTGGGCCCAAACCCAAATTATGTGAATTACTCAGTGCGGGTTTCCCCCTCCCCTGTGTGTTTGGGTGTTTGTGTCTTTCTGTTTTCACTTTTCCCGGCTTTTTTTTTTACGTACGTGGGGGAACCCGTTTAAAGGGCCTTTCACACCCCCTTTCCTTGAAATTTTGTTTGCGGTTTTTTATTTTCCCGGGTGAATTTTCGGGTGGGGTTTTGGGTTTGTTTAAACGCCTGAGTAGCAACAGTTTTTTAAAAATAGGGGGAGGTTTTGATTTCCCTTTAGGGGGGGAAATTCTGTCTTTGGCGGGAAATTGGGGGTTCGGTCCCCGTTCCCAGCGGGCCTTTTTTGGGCGCCGCGGGGGGGTTTGTCTCTCTTTTTGGAGAGCGGGGGGAGCAGCACTTGGAGTATTTCAGGCTCGGGTAAACCCCAGTTTTTCGTTCTTCGTTGTTACTTTTGTGCCCTTTCCTTGTCAACGTTTCCTTGAGGGCGGGGCCCGTTCTTCCTTTTTGGTGTTGTGTCTTTTACTTGGGAGCAGAGAGGGCCATTCTTTTTTGAGTGGTTTGGCTCCCGGGGAACAGTTACGTTTTTGTTGTGCTGTCCGTTTTGTAACGTTTTTTTCCTGGGGGTCCCGGGAGTGCCCCTTGTTCTTTCCCCAGTGTTAGGTGGGGGAATGTTCGGGTGGGTTATGTTTGGGTTCTGTGATGGTTAAATTTTTCCTTTTGTGGGGGGGGGGGTTTAAGTGTCTTGTGTCAGTGCGGGGTTGCTTGGATAGCGGTTTTGAAAAATTTTTAAATTTTAAAATGTTTTCGGGGGGTTTCCCTCTGTCTGGAGGTTTATGGTTTAATTTTTTGTGTGGGCCCTTAGGTTCCCCTTTTTGGGGAATGTTTGGATGTTTTTTTAATTTTTTTTTATATGATAATGTTTGTTTTGGTGAGTTATCATTTAGATTTTTAGATAAATTCAGAAATTCCTAATTTTAAAATTTATCATGGCAGGAGCCCCGGTGTTTTTTGGATTTATTTGGCAATTGTGTGTACTTTAAAGCAGGTGTTTTGGGGTTTAAATTATTGTGTTTGGGAAAGAAACTTTTTTTTTGGGTGGAAACAATGTTTTTTAAGGTATTTTAAACCCTTTCCTGTTTTTCCAATAAGCAATTGGGAATAAAACATCGTCTTTTTGGTTTTTTCAAATGTAAATGTTTCCGGGGGTAAAACGGGGTTGGAGATTTTGGGTGAATAAACTATTGTAAATTCCTCGGGGGCCAAAAACCCCTTAGTTGCCTTAGCCCCTACCCATGGGTCTATGTGGGGGAAAACCGGCCCCCCAAGTTTTGCCTTTTCCGGGTTTCCCTGGGGGTTTCCCCCCCCCCCCCCCCCCCCCCCCCCCGTGGTGGGGTTTGGCTGGGGGGGGGGGGTGCACCCCGGTTCCCCTGAAGAGTCGCGGACGGCTTGTCCTTGCCCTTGTCCCTTTATTCCCTGGACCCCACTTTTTCCAATGACCCGTTTCCCTTCTCCCTGCGGCCCTGCCCTCCCATGCCCCTCCTTGGGAAATTGGGGCCTCCCCTAACTTTCCTTGGTTTGCCCTGTTTTTTGGGGAAAAACAGATTGTGACTGTGGGGAAAAAGTGGGAGACAAAATTCATCAAGCGGGGTTTTGTTTTTGTGCAGAAGGGAGGAGTGTATTATGGATAGATTTTTGTTTTTGGTTGGTTTGGGGTTTGATTGAAATCTGTTTTGTCTGTGTGGGAGGGGGGGATTTTAAGTTTTTTGTTTTGGGAGTGATTGTTTTTAAATTTGGGGAAAGAAAAAGTCTGGAACTTTTTTCTTTGGTGTTTTTGTGTTTGGTGTTGTCTGGAAAGATTTTTTAAAGGACGGCTTTGGGTAAAGGGGATAGCCAAAATACCAAAAGGAAAGCTTGACACTGTCTGTCATTTGAGCACAAGTGCTTTTTGATCCCAGTTAAGCACCTGGACAAAACCCGGGGACAACCCCCACCCGATTCTGGACAAAAAGGGCAGGTTTAAGACGACGAAAAAGCCCAAAGAAAAATGGGAAAAGAAAAAAGGAATCCAAGTTTACACCCTAAAAACTGGGGAACCCCTGGGTTCAATGTTTTTAATGTGGGGATTTTAAATTCCCATTTTTTTAAAAGCCCTCCCCCTAAAATCCCCCCCCCCCCTTTGGGGACCCCAAATGGGGGGAAAAAAGGTTTACTTAAAAAACCGTAGAAACCCCCCAAAATTCATTTTAAACCATCCCCCATTCTGAAATTTTGGATTTCTGAAAAAAAAACACCTTAAAGGAAAAAGCAGTAAATTTTTCCGGGCTGAACGATAAAATCCAAAAACCGTTTTCTTTGACTAAACAGGGCCCAGACAGGGGTGTTTTGGGCCCTGAACATGGCAGAAAAAGAAAAGTGTTTTTGGAACTGGAAAAAGGGCCAAAAACCCAAAACAGTGTCTTGGGTTTGGCAAAAAAACATTCCTAGTTGCTTGGCGGCCCATGGGCAGTACGCTTTTCCCTGTTTTTAAACCCTTTTTTTTGACATGTGACCAGGGGGATAAATTTCCCCTTTTTTAACGGGAAAAAGTGACTTTTTTGGTAAAACTTTTTTCCCTTGGGGGTTTGTTTTTTTTGCCCATTTTCATATCGGGCCCCAATTTTAAAAAAACCCTTTTGGCCATTTTGGCATTGATTCCCCAAGGACCTATTTTTATTTTTTCCTTATTTCCCTTCCCAAAATGCTCACCCACCGCATTTTTGGGGTTTTTTTTTGTTTTTTTGGGGGCCGGGGAATAACCTTTAAAGGGAAAAAAACCCCAGGGACAAAAGGGTCGGGGCCCCAGGAAAAACCAAAAATTTTTTGGGGTAAAAATTTGGGATACCTTAAAAGTTTTTTTTAGAAACTGGGGAAAATGGGCCATTTACCCAAACCCCCCGGACAGGAAAGGCAGGTTGACAGCGGGAAATGGGAAAATGGGCAGAAAACAAAAGGGGATTAACAAAAAGAGGGATTTTGGGGCCCGAATTTGTGGGGAAACGTTTCTGGTTTAAATAAACCCCCCACCAGGAAGGTAAACCTTCAAAATTGGGTTGTGATGGTGCCTCTTGTCTCGGGTTTTATTTCCCCCTGGTTTTTGGTTTTGTTGTTGTGTGTTTTTGTTTTTGTGTGTGTTTTTTTTGGGGTGTGTGTTTTTCTTTGTGTAAAAGAGCATTTTTTTGGTGGGTTTTGTGTGTGTTAGAGTGGGGAAATTTTGGGTTTTTGTTGTTTCATTTGAAAACTTGATGAAGAGGGTTGTTGTTGTTTTTTAATGATAACTTGTTGGGATGAGATGATTGTTATGTTGTTGTTTTTTTTTTAATGATGATTGATTTGAAAATTTGGTTTAAATTGATGTTTGAGGGATGATAATGGGTTGAGTACTTGTTATTTGGGTGCAAACAGCGAAAGCACGAATTTGGAGTTTGTTGGTGGGTATTAGTATTTAGTGGGTTGTTGTTTGGTTTGAAGTAAATAGTTAGTAAGTTTAGTTGATGAGAGGAAAGGGGTAGAGGCCCCAGGGTGGGGAAAAAGAGGGGAAACCACAATTCTCAGAACTTGTGTACAGAAAACCAGGCAAAAAAGACTCAGGCGAAGAAACCCAGCTTGTGGTTGTCACCTCTTTTTGGCCCTCCAGTACATTTTATTTGCTGTGGGGGTTTTGGATGGTTCTTAAAATACCCTGACCCCCCCTCTATATATCCCCCCCAGCGAAACTGAAAGGGACGCACCCCCAACACTGAAAAAATTTTCAGCGGGTTTTGGGCCAAGATGGGGGGAGAAGAGATGGGGGAAAAAGGGGAAAGGTTTAAGGGGCTAAACCCACTTACTGTTTTTTCCAAAAAACCGGGCCCAAATTTTGGTCCGATTCGGGGCCTTCACCTCATCGGACCAAAAACTTGCTTTGTTTTATATAAAAACTAAGTTTTTTCCCTTTGGACTCTTTTTTTTCCCTTATCCCCGTAAAAAATTTAAAAATGTTAAATTTTGGGTTGATGGGAAAAAACTTTTAAAAATTAGGGGAAGGAATTTACCCCAAAAAAACAATATCTTTCAAGAATTTTTTAAGAACTTTATCAACAATTATTTAATAATTTTTAAAATTTTATTTTGAAAAAAATTTTTAAATTTAAACATCTTTCTTTTATAAAAAAAAAAATGTTCCTATTTTATTTTTGAGGGGTTTAATAAAAAATTATGGGAAATTTTTTTCCCTTAAAATTTTTTGTCAAGAAACTGATGCAAAAAATTAACAAAAAACAAAAAATAAACTAATACTTCTTCTTTATTTTTTTGATTTATGTTTAAAAATTTTTTAAATTAAAAAAAAAAAAAAAGTTGAAAAAAACCCCTTTCCCCCCCAAACCCAGGCCCGTTACAAAAATGAGAAATTTGGGGGGCATTTGCAACGGAGTTTTGGGGTAGGGGAAAAGTTTGGGTTTTCACGATTGTTGGAATCCCGGGACACAACGCAGTCCACACCACAGGGATTCACAAAAAACCCATAGGCCCTTTTTACCTATTGTTTACCCCTAGGGGGTTCGCCCCCTCCCTGCCGCTTGCCTGTTTCCCCTTTACCTCCCCCTTTTCAAAACGCTTTCCGTTTTTTTCCCCCTGGGCCCTCCCCCGAAAGGGCGATGAAGAGTGAAAATTAATAAAATAAAAACCCTTCCCTATCTGATGGTGAAATTCTTAGCCCGCCTCCATTGCGCCTGTGTTTTTGGAAAAAGTTTTTGGGCATGTTCCCAAATTTACAACACGCAGAGTGGGGCCTACAGCTTTTAGCACGGGACATTAAATTTTTGAAATTATGTGTGTTTTGTGTGTGGGTGTATGTGTGTATTTTTTGGGTCTGCCTTGCATGTTCTTGTGTGTTTTTAAAAAAAAAAGCTTTTGGGTTTTTACATTACACGTATTTAGTCGGTTTTTGGGGTTTTTTTGGGTTTTAGTTTTTATGTTTTGAGCTTCTTTTTTAGTTTTTTTTTTTCGCTTTCTTGTCCTTCTGTAAAAAAACCATCTTTCTCTGGGAAAAGGGAAATTTTTAAAAACCCCAATCTTTTTCTTTCATGTAAAAAATTTAAAACGATTTTGGATTTGGTTCATGGAAATTTTTAATATGCTATTATATTTTTGTGTTGCAAACCCAAACATTATCTGGGATTTTCTCCCCTGAAAGCAATTTTTTTGGGAACAAATTTTTCCCTTTTTTTAACAATGTAACCGTTTTCTTTGAGCAGTCGTTTTTTAAAAAAGGGTCTGCTATTTTCAAAAGCCTGTAATAGTTTCCCTAAACACTCGCTTAGCCTGTGAGGGGAATTAACAAAAATTATTTTCTCTTTTTGTCCAAATAATTTTCTTTCTTGGTTTTTTTTATTGTTGTGCAGTTTTGGACAGAATAAAAAAAATGAACTCGTTTTTTTTTTTTGTACACTTTTGAAAAAAAATTTTTAAACAAATAAAGTCTTGCCCAGCCAGTTCCCCGCTTTTTTAGAGGCAGCCCTGTTTTTTTGGGTAAAAAAACTTAACTGGTCCATTAGTAAAAAAACTTCTTTTATTTTTTTCCCCTTCTATGGGGGGGTGTGCATCCATCACTAAAAATTTTAGTATTTTTTTAAATGGGATAATCTTTTCCCTTGCTCTTTTTCTATTTAAATATTTTATTCCTTCTGGGGCCTTTTTTCTTTGCTTTTCCCTTAAAACCCTTGGGCTTTCATCATCTGTTGCCCTTAAATTTTCAACCCCAAAATTGAATATTTGGGGGGTTAGGTATTTCTTAAAGGGAAAACATCATGTAGATGAAAAGTTTTGCTTTTTTCCCCAGTAGTGGTATCATTGTGTTGTCCAAAACCCAAAGTATTTTTTACCCCATAAAAGGTTTTGTTTTATTTTTTAAAATAACCTGGGCGTTTTGACTTCATTTGGTTTGCCCCTTTTTATTGAAAATTTTGAAAATTTTTAATACGGGGAATTAATTTAAACCCTCTCACTTTTCGGGAAAAAGGGGGGGGCTGGTTCTTAAAAACAGCTTTTAATATTCCTTTTAACGATCTTCCCCGGAGGGGTTCAGATTTATTTTTCCAAAACCCGTATTGCTTTTTTTCTTCTTTAAATGGGGCTATTTTTAAGAAATTTTTTCATTTTTAGTTTGCAAGCCTTGACGGTATTGCGGGTGCAATTAAGCTTTGCAAGCTCTGGGTGTTTGACAACATTCTTACTTTTAAAAAGATACTAGTTTTTTTGGTATTTGCATCGCGTCTGGGAGGTTAAAAACACGGGCAGGGCTTTAAAAAGGTTAGCTATAGGACAGTCTTTCTCTGAGTGGCCCTGATAGAAAGGGAGGTGAGAGCTGGGCAGTCAAAAGTCAGAGGAAAAACCAAACCTGTTCCCATAGGCTTTTGCAAAATTTGTCATCTTTTTTCCTTTTTCCCCTTTTTCGCAGAAACTCCCTCTGTTTTTTACCCCCCTTTTCTTTTCCTGTTTTCCTTGTTTAAATAAGATCATCTTTTTTCTTTTGTCACCCAATTTTTTGTATGTCAAAAATTTTTGTCTGCGTTTTTTAATGACACCCCTTTTCGGCCTTCTAGTTGGACACTAATCTTTTTTATAAACCCCCTTCCCAAAGTTTGTTTTCCCCACACCTTCTGTTTAAATTTTCTTAAAAACTCTTTTTAAAATTTTAAAAAGAAAAGCTGGGTTGTCCCTGGAAAAATTGACATTTTTTTTCCCTTAAATTAGGAAACCTAACGTCGGGAATTGATTTTCATTCAATAGTGGGAGGGGTTTTTGTAAAAAAACGTTTTGGTCTGTCTTTTTTCCTTTTTAATTTTGTTAAGGGATTTTTTTAAAAGTCTGTATGGTTAAAGGGTTTGCTCCAAATGTTTTTTGTTTTGAACCCTTTTTTTCTAAAAGTAGCAAAAAAAAAAAAAAACAATAAATAAAATTAATGGAAGCTTTGATATAGAAAATTGGGGATGTTTGTGTTTAGCCACCCTGGGGAAAAGGGTAAAGCGGAAAACTTTCTTTTTACCCACCCTTTAAATTTTTTCTGGTTTTGGAAAAATTATTAAAAAAGCGGGTTTAAGATTTTCACACAAGTTTGGGAAAAACCAAACCAGAAGTACTTGACCATACTGACTTTGATAGGGACAAAAAAGCCAATTTTTGTATGCTTTAAACTAAACACGGCAAAAGGTTTTATTAAAAAAGAAAAAAAACCCCCATCATTTTTTGGGAAAAAAAAATAAACTCAAGGGGAGACTAATTTTGGCTATGCAGAAAAACTTGGTTTTTGTGTTTGCAAAACTACTATACAAAACCAGACTCCCTTTGCAAGCTTTTTGCAAAAAACTCCCAAAAATCCCTAAACAAAACCAAACCAACAAACTTTAAAATGTCTCCCAACTTAAAAGGACCTTTAGGCACCATTTGGGAAAACAACAAACTGAAACTTTTAAAAAGATTTGGGGAAAAGCTTCAACAAAGAGACGAAAACACGCACGGGGAAAACAATAAATGTTTCAACCCCCTTACCCTTTGCGAGAAAAAA
The DNA here is from genome assembly GCA_028751875.1 of Rapana venosa. NCBI lineage: Eukaryota > Metazoa > Mollusca > Gastropoda > Neogastropoda > Muricidae > Rapana > Rapana venosa. The sequence goes on from CM054162.1 coordinate 530,114, forward strand.
ATTTTGGGGCTCAATCAAGCCCCCTACAGGTTTTTAGAGGCGAACTGAAAAATTTAATTTTTAAGGCCAAAGCTGGGTGTTTTTGACTAAACCCCATGAATTAGAAAAGAAAAAGGGTTTGCACCCGAAAGACTTTGAACGTAAGAAAAAAGGGGAAAAAATCCACAAGCGTTTTTTAAAAAGTTTCAAGATGAACCCCAAAGCAGGTTGGGAAGTCCTAAAAAATAACAGACAACAACAAAATCTCAGGTTACCCAAGAAAAAAAAGAAAAATCCCCCGCACTTTAGAAAACAAAACACTAGCAAAAAAGAATCCTTTCACTGTTTCGGGGGAGCAAGGCAAAAAAATTTTGTAAATTTTATAATTACAGCATTGGGTTTTCGTTTTATAAGCCATTTTGTGAAATGCGCTGACGGGAAACACTTCCGCCCCACCACCCCACCCCTTTCCGCCCCCACAGGGGGTGGGAAAAAGGAAAACCCCTTGGCCCTTTTAGCAGACCAAATTAAAAAAAATTTTCCCTACAAGTTGGCCGCATTTCCGGTATAATTGGCCCACCGTGTTAGGGGCCCTTTCCCTTTAAAAACTGCAGAAAAAAGGGGGGGTTTATTTTTAAAAAATTTAAAGGGGTAAAAACATTTAGGGGTGTTTGGTTTTAGTTGTTGGTTTTCTTCTTTCTAAAAAAAAAATAAGCAAGGCCGCTTTAAAACAAGTATTCTTGGGTTTAAAAAAGGGTTTTTTTATCCAAAAGTGACTTTTCTCTTACTGGGAGAAAAATTTTTGGTTTTTTTTTTCTCTGAGGTTTGGGGGTTGTTGTTCTTTCCCTTGTTTTTGCTTTTCGGGCAAAGTTACTACACTTTTTTCTTTTTGATGCTTTTGTACTACTACCTTTCTGCCCGTATTGTTTTCACTTTATTTTTTTCCCGTTTCAAAATTTATCTCAAAGCTATTTAATTTTTTTTGTTGTTGTAGTTTGAATTTGTTTTTATTTGTAAATTCATGTTGGAAAGGGAGCATTTAAAAAACCTTGTCTTTGGGAAAATCTTTCCTTTTGACCGTGATAGTGAAAAACATCCCTTTATAATGCTTATGCTTGATGGGAGGTCAACGGGCCGAAAAATTAATTTCTGGCTTCAAGAAGTTTGCTAGAAACTGCTTCTGTGCATTTAAACCCCGTTTCCACCAATAAAACTTGATTTTTTCTGTGCCTGTGCACCAAAGGGAAAACACCCCAAATAAAGGGGCCCAAAAAAGGGAAATTTAAACCTTTTCTAATCCTGGGGTTTTTTTAACCCCCTTAAATCTTATCAAGGGAAAAAAAAGTGTCCATGCTTTCATGTTCGTTGCTCTATGGGAACCAAAAACAACTTTGCCCCCATGTGAGGAAAAAATGTATTTGGGGGGGCCACCAGTTTTATTTTTACCTCCCCGGCACACCCCCCAAAAAACAGAATTTCCCCCATGCCTGATTTTTTTTTCCTGTGTTTTTTCTGAAAGCAGTCTTAGAATAATATTTAAAATCATTTCACGCCCTCTAAAAGCCTTCCTTTTTAATCCTTTCTATTGAAGGGATTGAAGTTGGTTTTTAGTTTACAAAGGAAACCTGCCCGCCCCAGAAACACCCCGCCTTAAAAATTTGGAAATACACATGGGGAAAACCCGTACAATACTTTACTTAACTTGGGTTTTGGTTTGGTTATGTTGTCAGGGATATGACAACCCCCAGCCTTTTAGTTGCCCCAGTGGATAAAACAATTTTTTTTAAGTGGTTTTGATTTGAAACCCCCGTTTTGGATTAGGGCAACCATGCTTTTCCCGCAGGGAATCAAACCTTTAATTCCCGTTTTCCCCCTTTTTTGGGTTTTTTTCAGTTTTTTTGCAGTTGAATTTAAACCAAATGTCGGCTTTTCTTTGGGCCAAGGGCAAAAGCTTCACCCGAGGGCCCCTTAGCCAGCTTGACCTGTTTCGTTTCCCCCGACGTGGAGAAGGGGTTGGACAACGGACCCGGGTTTCCAACGGAAAAACGGGCCTTGCAATGGGAAAAGGACATCAGATAGAAAAGTGGGCTACATTGGAAAATGGAAAAATTTGCGGCCCTAAAAAAAACAAGGGAAACCGAAATTGTGGGAAATTTATGACCAAAAAAAAAAAATCCCATCCCTGGGCTTTCAAAAATTAGGAAAAAAGGAGGGAAAGGGTCGAAAGAAAACCAATTCAAACTTTTTTTCATTGGAAATGGGTCAGAAAGACCCGAGAGCAAAGGCCCCCCCCCGGTGGGGGAAATTATCTACACCAGACATTAGCAAAAAAAAATTTTTTATGGTACAGAAAAACATTTCAGAAAAACCTTTATTAAAAACGGTTTAGAAAGTCCAAAAAATCGGCCCCTATATCCCAAACATAAGCCCCCTTGTAACGATTCGTTACTCAAAAAGGGGAGAAAAGGGGTCTCATTCTAAACAAAAGCTTTTCCCAAACCCCATCCAAAAAAGCCCCCTGACAAAAAAGGGGCTGTATTTTAAGGGGTGAAATTTAAAGGGGAGGAAATTGGGGAGAGAAAGAAAAACCCCGGGGGCCAAAAAAAATCTTTGGGCCCCCCGTGACCACGAAAAACCCTTTCAATTACAAAAGGGGAAACCACTGTGGACTATGTGCAGGCATGATTGATCATTTACCAACCCCCTTTTTCCAAAATCGAGCCTCCCAAAAATTTTTACCTTGGGGACAAAAGGAAACGATTTTTCAACATTTTCGTCTCAAATTTTAAATTTATATTGGGAAGATCTAGAACAAAGGTTTCGCCATTTAAAGACTCAAAAGCCCCATCCCAATGCCAAACCTTGACTCCCGACCACGGCCTGTCTTCTAGCCACCAGTTTTAGAAAAGAAAATTTAAAAACTGCTGGGAAGAACCCGCCGAAAAGTTTAAATCCTCAAACTGGAAGAGAAAGATGTGCAAAAAACAGATTCATAAAATGTATTAAGTGAAAATTGACTCCATTGTAAAAAACCTTCAACAGGAGCAAGTCTGGGACCCTTCAAGGCCCGTTCTTGAAACTTAAGGGAAATTTGCGGGACAAGACAATTTTGGGGTAAAAACAGGAAAGCTACAAACTTGGTGGAACCCAAAAAGGGGGAAGGGGGGCCCTCAAAGAAAAAAAGCAAACTAAATAAAGCTTGGGCCAAGACCAAGATTGTAGGGAAACCTACGCCCAAATTCGACGCCCAAAAGGACATAGTAAAGTGTTGTGAAAGCCTCCAAAAAGAAAACTTGGGCCCACTTTTGGAAAAGAAAGTTTAAGGGGAAATTTTCAAGAAAAACCCCCAGAATTTTTCAAAAGTGTTTTAAGACGATGAGAGTAGAGTTTTAGCCATTAAACCAAAAAACAGTAGTGATTTATGCAAATGGTGGGGGCACTGCCAAAGTAGAGGGGAAATTTTAAAAGGGTGGGAGATTTTTTAAAAAATCTTTTAAACCCATCTGGAGACAAAACTTCCGCCCCAATTTTTCCCCCACGCCAAAAGGCCAAGAGGAGCCCCAAATTTCCTTAACAAACAAGGGAAAAGCAAAAAAAACCAGCCCCAAAAGGGAAACGGAAAAAGAGGGGAAAAACTTTTAAGCCTTTTTCCCTCGGAGAAACCAGTTAATTCTCACCCTCCTTGAAAGCCCTGGGAAAGAAGGAAAAAGACCCAAATGGACTTGGGAAAAAAAGGGAATAGTTGCCCAAATTTTGGAAGGGGGGGAAAGGAAGGGGCCAAGAAACTGCCTGCCCTTTAACAGAGGGGGGTTTTTTTACCAAAGGAAGGGGGGAAAGTTTTTTGCCGGGGTTTGGAAAGGAAAGGGCCAAAAGCCCCGAACCCCACTGAGGGGAAACCCCCTTTGGCCCTTTTAGGGGGAAAAAGATGCAAGGGTGCTTTTTAACAGCGGGGGAAAAAGCCAACGAAATACAAACCATGACCTGCCCCTTTCGTTTCGTTGACCAGAAAAGCTTTCGACCGAGGGGAAAACCAAAGAAACAACCTGGGGTCCTGGAGGCCAGTACCCACCCTGGAAAGGGCAAACTTGGGAAAACCTGGGGCATTCATGAACCCGGGTTTTAGCCCAGAGGAACAGCCCAGTTGGGAACATCCGAAAAGGTTCCGGGTTAAAAATTTCCCCGGGTCAGGGGCCCCAAAAGGGTGCGTACTTTTTTCCCCCCCCCCTTCCCCCTTTTCGTGAAACTACATGGCCCGATTTACAAAAAGGGAAACCAAACCCCGATTTTTGGGGGCCCTGAACGAACTATTATTTGCTGACCCACCCGGGGCCCCGATGAATCAGAACAAAACCCGGTTTTTCAAAATCACACGGGCAAACCAACACAAGCTGCAAGAATTTTTGACCCTGGGAAAAATCCCGTATCACCAAAAAGGGAAATTAGGTTTTGTCAGCAGAAATGCAGGAAGGGTGGACCAACATCAACGGCACCCCGCTAAAAAACAACCAAAGGAAAATTTTTTTTCCTTTTCTGCCTCTTCACTGAAGATGGAAAAAAATTTGGGCAGAGAGTAGAAACAAAAAATGAGGAAAAAGCCCCCCCCCCCAAACGCCAAGTCAGTTACCCCTCCCCCCCCTTTTTAAAAATTCCCGCATTTCCCAATGGGCACCCCAAAGGGAAAACTCTTTTAACCCCCATCTTCGTTTAAAATTTACATCCCGTGTCAGACATGGGCCCCCAACAAAAGCCTTTAAAAGAGAAAATTTTTTACATTTTGAAAAAACCCCCTTTCCTGAGAAAAATTTTCAACCCGACCAGGACGCACCAAATTTAAGAATGAGGGAAACGAGACATGGTCGGACTAAACCCAAATTCTCCCACCCTTAAAAAACAAAAGGGTCAGGTGGTTTGGTAAACCCCAAGAATTTCGCCCAAACCCAACCGCCCTACGGCCCTACAACCCCCCAAATAAAAAGGGTGGGAAAGGGGGGAGGTAAAACCAAGGGGGACGATGGGGGGGAAAAACTCCGTGGCTGACACCCCGCGAGCCCTTTACCTGTCACTACAAACATGCCTCCCCCTCTGCGGGAAAAGAGTCTGTGTTTCCCCCCGCCAAAGCCGGGTTGGGGACCAGCGGCAGGAAAGGGAAAAAAAAAAAGAAAAATCATTTCCCTTTAAATTGGGGGGTTTAAAATATTATTTTTAGTGGGTTTGGGAATTTTTTTTCTTTTGAAGATCAAAGTCTCTTTACACCCGCAAAATCAGCTTATTTTAAAGGGAATAGTCTTTGGGGTTTTTTAGTGGAAACAGCCTCGTTATTTTGAATTTTTTATTATATTTAACATTTTTTTTTTATAGTAGATAAAAAGTTTATAAATCCCAACACAAGATCCAGGGCAGGTTTTTCCTTTTAAACTTGCCATTCCTATTGAAACGCTTGTTAACATAAAACAGTTGCCCTTTTCCGAAAGGGGCTTTTTACAAAATATCATGGACAAACATTGACCCCGGGGAGCAACCCAAATGGATTAAAAATATGTTTTCCCAGAAATTGACGTTTAAAACTTTTTTCTGTGCAAGAAGGGGATTATGATTTCTGACCACTGGGAAAAGGAGTCCTTTGCCCCCCTGGCTTACAAACAAAAACTCCAACCAAACTAGTCTAAGGGGTAAAATCTACGTCACTTCCCCAAAAATTAAAGGGTGCCCCCAAGCTTGCAGAAAAAGCTTGGTTTCAGGAACCAAATTTGAATCAAACGGTTTTAAAAGGGTGGTGGGGAAGGATTTTTTGGGGTTAAAAAAATGGGAGGGGCGAACCTATGTCGGTGAAAGACCCATTAACAAAGGGCCCCGGGGGCTCCTTTGCTTTTTTTACCTTGTTTTCAGTTAAACACAACACAAAAAACCAAATGGTGACGAAAACTTTTTCCCCATAGGCCCCCTTTGATCTACTAGAAAAACCTTTAAATAGCAAAGCAATGTTCTGTTTTTTAAATCCCGCCAATTTGCTTTACTACACTTCAATTCAAAGAGCTTGGAAAAAAGGTTCAATGAAAAAAATTTTGTATAACAATCAAAGACATACTACAAAGGGAAAAGTTTACTGTTAAAAATTTAAATTTTTACATTAGAAATTAAAAATAAAATAAATACTAATATTCCACATTTAAACCCTGTCACCGGGGCCCATAATTAAAAGCACGAAAAAATGCCCCAAATATTGAGTTTAAAGGTTCCCTTTGGGATGTACCAAGGTTTGAGAAGGATGGGGAAAAAATTTGGGGAAATTTATGCTTTTGAGTACACAAAGTGGGTACTAAAGCGGGGCCCCCGGGAATTGGAAGGAAATAAGAAACCCTTGGTTTTTCCCAAACCCCTTTTACAGTTGCTTAAAGTTGAAGCTGGGAAAACCAAAAAGCAGATGATTTTTCTTTCAAAGTAACACATAAAGCTTTAAAAAAATGGCACCCTTTAAAAAAAGCATGGACGGAGATCAAGTTTGGGGTTTTTTAGTCCTACAACCCTCTTTTGCACCCGGGCAGGGAATTTCCGTAAAGCCATAAATGCTTTTTGGGCCAGAGTAAAAATTGGGGCCAGTTTTAGCCGCCTTTGGGGTTGGATAATTGCTTCGAAAAAACCATTTAAAAGGTCATAGGGATTTTTGTGAATCCCCTCCAACCCCCAAATTTTATGTTCTTTCCATTTCTTTCCCCTGGGTTTACATACCCCTTTGGTTTTGGGGTTTGGGGGGTTTCAAGAAAAGGGCCGAACCTTTCTTGTTTCTGGTGGGTTCCTTTTTTCTGGGGACCCCCGCCTACCCCCAATTTTTTATTGCCTATTTCGGAAGCGGCGTTGACAATGCATTGAAAGGGGGAACAGTTCCCCGAATAAAGTCTCCCCTTGTCTTGTCCCACCCCAAACAAAAAAAGAAAATTCCCTCAATTTTTTCACCACCCTTTTTACCTTGTTCGGGGTTTTTAACACGTTGTTTTCTGCCCCCCAAAAAAATTTACAAGCCTTTGGGGTCAATTTCCCCCGTTTTTTTTTTGAAACCCGGTATAAAGTGGCGGCAAATATCTTTGTTCCCGGCCCAGACCTTAAACCTCTTAATTTTGGGGGTTTTGTTTTGGTTTTGCCTTTTTGCAGGCAGAACATTGGCCCTAAAATTCCCAAAAAAACCCGGGGAGGGGCAGGGCCCTTTTTGTGGTTTGGGGCCCCCCCGGGCCCCAAGGGGAAGGGGCCCCTTTTTACTTCCGGAAAAGGATTGGCTTCCTTTTTGGGGAATTTGGTTTTCGCAAATTGATTGGGGTCGGTTTAAAAACAGCAGGACCGGGATTTGTCACCAAAAAGGCCAAAAAAAGGGGGAAAAGAAAAAAAAAAAATTTTTTGCCTTAAAAATTTGCAACTAAACTTATTTCAGGCCCAATTAAAAAGAAAGTTACCAGAAAAATATAGGAAATTAATTTTCTTCAAAGGAAAAAAATTTGTGGGCTAAACCTCAAAATTCTTCTCCCGAAACCCCACAAAATTGCCTTGGAATTTATCTTTAAAAAGGGTTTTTTTTAAAAAAAAGGGTTATTTTTGCTTGGAAGGAATTCTTTAAAGGAATCCCCCTGAGTTACCCCCCTTTTTTTAAAGCTAAGGAAACCGGGTGATTTAAGCCCCTTGTTTTTGGGGGAAACAAAAAAACAAGAAGCCCCAACCCCAATTAAAATTAAAATTAATTTTTTTTTTTTTTTCCCCTTTGAGTTAGAAGTTTTAGTGGGTTTTAATTAAAAGGTTTCAGCAATGACCTAAAAATAAAACCCCAAAAGTGGTTTTTTTTAACCTTTAAAGATGCAACCCCCAAATTTTCCAACGTTCCTCGGAACCAACCGAAATCAATTTTTTGCTAAACCTTTTTTTCAAAAAACAGAAATAAAACGGAAAAAAATTAAGTTTAAGGGGTTCAAAAACACAAAAGCACCCGGTTTTCTTTTAAGGTAAAACAACATTTTTGGGAAGATTAAAAGGATTCGGGCCCCTTTTTGTTCTCAGGAAACCCCCAAAATGGAGGGGATTTTTAAAAAATGGGCATTTTTTAAGGGTTTTTTCCAAGGGGGCTAAAAGAAAAAAAAAGCAAACCAATTGTTGGTGAATTACATTCCCTTTCCCCATTTGGCAAAATTTTGCTAAACTTCAGAACCCCAAAAAACAAGGGGTTTTTTTGGGGGCTTCTGGCTTCGTTTTTATGTAAAAAAGGCAAAAGCGAAAGTTTTAAAAAAACAATAACAAACGTGGACAAGGCTTGGGTTTAAAAGGGGATTGCTTTTCCTTGGGCCAGTGCTTGTTTTTTAAAGGGGAAATTTTCCCCCTTGTGTAAATTTAAGGGGAAGAAAAAGCCGGGGTTTGGGCCCAGGGGTTTAAACATTAGGGAAAAAAAATTTAAAAAGGCTTAATTTTTAATTTTTTTTCCTTGTTAAGAAATTTTTAGGGGGCCCCTTGGCTTGTGGGGGAATGAAAAAAGTTTTCAAAACCCCCAAAAAGTGGGGCCCAAGATTAAAACCAAACGCACAAAACCCCAAAAACAAAACAGCCCCAAAAAGGGGTTTGGCAGCTTGGGGGTTTTTAAAACTTTACAAACCCGCAAAAACAAGAAACGTTCGAGGTTTAACCAAAACAACACTGAAATTTGGGGAAAAACAAAAGGGGGAAAGGGGAAGAAGGAAATTTAAAATTTTAAAAAAGCTAAAAAGGGGTTTTCCCAAGTAAAGGGGTTTTTGGATTTTGATTAAATTTGCAAAAGGACCTCCGAAATTTTTAAAACATTTTTACCTCCCCTAAACATCAAAAATTGTTATTTTCCAAAAGGTTGTTTTAGTGGTGGTGCCCTAGGCCGTTTTTGTAAAAAAGAGCGGAAGTTTTTCCTTTAAAAAAAGAAACAAAATAAACCCCTTACTTCAACAGCTTTCTTTCCAAAAGATTATTTGTTTGGGGTTAAAAACCCAGGAAAAGGGGAATTGGGGGGCGGGCCCCCCTTCTGGAAGGGGTAAAATTTAAATTAAAATAGGTGGGCTCCCCAAAAAAGGAATTATGAAAAATCATGGGAATTTGTGGGGAGTAGTAAGTGTAATTTAAAAAAAATTGATCCCAAAAATGAACTGCCAGCTTTTTCCCCAAACAAAAAGGCGCACAAAAAAAATTTTTTCAGGCATGCTTTTTGTGTTAACTTTTCGGGAAGGGAAAAAAAGCCCCTCAAAAGGGAAAATTAAAAAACCCGAAATTTTAAAACCTAAATGCCCTTTTTTTCTTTAATTTTAAAAAAACTAAAAAAATCTCTAGAGTTATTGTTTTATCTTTTTTTTTGCTTCCCAAATTAAGGGGGGAAAAAAACTTTCCCCAAAGATTTTCCCAAAAAAAGGCCGTTTTTTCCCTTTTTTTGAGTCCAAGACTCAGGGAAAATTTTTTATAAAAGGTCCCGAAAAGGGAAGCTTTTTCCGGGAAAACAGAAAGGAATCATAAAATACTAACAGCAAACTCAAAAGGGGGGGATGCCAAAAAACCCGGGGAAAAAAAAAAAAAAAACCCCGGGAAACCTTCTTTGGCCCCCCTTTTTTGGGTTTTGGTTTTGAAACTACAGGTGGGCGAAGAACACACTAGGACTTGACCATCCTATAATTTTGGGGTGTCTTGGGGGCTTCTTGAAGTTAAAAATGGGGGTGCCCGTTTTTTCCACCTTTTAAATTGCTCCAAATTATTTAGGATGGTCTGTATGGTTGGCACCCGTATGCACGCAAAAATTCCCGTTTAACAAAAAAAATTTTTTTTAAAACTATGGGGTCCCAAAAGCCCTTTCTTCATAATTGGGACTTGGGCCAAACAAAAAATGGGAAAATTTTGGAAAGGGGGATTTTTGGATACATGGGAACTTTAATTTTTAATGGGGCCCTTTGTGTTTAGGAAAACTCCAAAAAGGCTATTTTTCCCCAAAGGGCCCCGTAAACCCCTAAAAATTGGTCTTGAATGATTTAGCATCCCAATGGCAACAAAGGGGTTTCGTTTAATGGCACCCAAAGGGGGTTTTAAGGGGGTCAAAAATTTTCCTTTAACCCCTTTTTGGCTTTGGTTAAAATTTAAAAAAAGAGGAAGTTTTGTTTGGGGCCTAAAACCTGTACATTTTGTTTTCTAAAGGAAAGGGTTTTCTTTACTGGGGGGGGCCTCTTTATTTGTTTTTCCTGGGGCCTGAAAACCTCCCAAAAAGGGAAAAGAATTTGGGCGGGGGCCCCGAAAGCATCGAAAAATTACTTTCCCGGGCCAAAACAAAAGGCTTTTTTGGGTTTAAAAATTTAAAACCCAACAAAGAAAATTTGGTTAGGGCCAAAAAAAACGAAGCCCTAAACTAAATGAACTTCAAAGGTTTTAAGCCCAAATTTGCCCGTTGTTGGCAAAACTATAAAAGGGCCGGTAAATTGCAAAACGTATTTTTTGGGTTTTGTGATTTGGGGTTGAGCCTGGTCCAAAGCCCCGTTGTGCGGGTTCCCCCCAAAAAATCTCCCAATAAAATCCGTTTTAAATCTTTACAAGACAAGCTTTTTTCCTAAAAATCCCCCCCGTTTATCAAAAACCTTGGGGGAAAGGACTTTTTGCCGCTTTGGGTCAATTGGGGTTTGAAAAAACCATATTAAACCAAAAGAAAAGTCCCGGGGGATTTATAGTAAACCCAAAAAAGGGTTAAATTGGTTAAAGGAAAGGCCCCGGAAAACGGTCAGTAAAAACCAAAGAAAATTTTTTTTGGGGGAAAAGGGGAAGAAGTAAAGCTTCAAAACCAAAACTGGTTTAAAAAAGGGCCAAAATTGTTGGCAACAAGGTGGAAAAATTGCATTGTATGAAACTTTCAAAAGGGGTTTTTTTGGGTTTTGGTTTTTCAAATTTGACAAAAGGCTTGCTTAACCCTTTTTAACCAAAATCCCCCTTGTGGGGTTTTTTAAAAAAGACCTTTTATTCCAAGGGAAAAAAAAGGGAAATATTTCTTAAAACCAGAGGCCCCTCATAGCATTGGCCTTTGGAGAACCCCAGTTAAATTTTAAAATTAAAGTTTTTGCATTTTTTCAGTTTAAAAATTTATTAGGTAAATGGGAAATGGGGGTTTTTTCTTTATCCAAAAATATGGGGTTTGGGCCCCGTTTGCCAAGTGTGAATTTAAAAACTTTTGGAAACAAAGGGGAAAAATAAAATTTTTTGGCCCAAAAAGAGGTGGGAAAAATTTCCAAGGGAGGGGTTCCAAAATGAGTTCTTTTGAAAAAGGGGGTTTTTTTGTCCCAACCCAAAATTTTGTTTACGCCCCCAAAACCCCAAAAAAGGCCCGGTTTAAAAAACCTTGTTGGGGGGAAAAAAAAACAAATACCCGAAACAATGCCTTTTCCCCTGGAAAATTTTAATTAATTAATTTTTTTTTGACCTTTTCCTTAAACTTAAAACGGGGCCATATTAAAGGGGGACTTTCTCGTTCCCCTCTTAAAAAATGCTGCTTTGAAAATTGGACCCAATTAAAAAAAAAAGGAATCCATTCCCCCAAATTTTTTATTTATAAAAAATTTAAGTAGTGGGGTTGTTTGGTTTTGGACCTGTGTGTTCCAACCTTTTCCGGGAGCAAAAAGATTCTAAAGTTTTTTCCCCCAAATATTAGGGGCTTAAGGTGTTTTTTTTCTGGTTTTTAAATTTTTGGCCCCCCTTTATGGGGTTACCCGGTTTTAAGGGGGGCCCTTTAGTTTTCTCAGAGTTTTTGCTCCAAAATGCAGGCAGTCTTCTTACCCACTCGGTTTTTCGTGTGCCAGGATCTGATTTTGTTGGGGGTAGATATGCAAAAAGTCTTTTTTGCTAACATTTTTAAACTTTCAACCCGGCTTAGATCGTGGTTTCCCGGTTAACTCTTTTTATTGTACTCCAGCTTTAGTAACAGCTATTTAAAGTCCTTTAAACTCTTTCCATCATCACACGAATAATCTGGGGAAATTTTTAAAGGGCCCCGACTAAGATTCTGCAAAGCTAATGCGTTGCGGTGGCACCTTTTCAGTAAGGGCTCTGCATCTTTATACCAGAAGCTACGTCCCTTTCAGTAAAGCATACTTTACCTCTTTCTCTGATTGTGTCGGGGTAATTTTAAAAAGGGTTTTTTGGGAGTATCATTTGGTTCAAAAGTTTTATGAAGGGGGTCATTTATGCGCCTTGGTGCAGGTAAATAGATCGCCCTATTTCTTTTAGCAGCCCCTTCTTTTTCTATTTGGAAATTATCCGCTGCAATTTTTTATTAAAGCCCGTTTTTAAAATTTTTGGGGTGTAATTTAGGGAAATTTTAATGGCTAAAAAAATTAAAAAAAAACCGTGGAACCCCCTTCTAAAAAAGGAACCCCAAAAAAAATTGGTTTTGGGGTTTTTAGGGGGTAAAAAAAAGGGTTTTAAAATTTTGGGTTTTTGTTTCCCGTAAAAATTTGTACCCCCCCCCCCCGTAACTCGAAAAGTTTTTTCGGAAGTCTTGTTTGAAGTTTTTCCTTAAAAAACAATGACCCTTTTGTTTTTCTATCGCCGGTCTGTTCGGGGGGGTTCATTGTTTTTATGTTTTTTCGCGAAAGAAGGGAGAAAAAGTATTCTACCTGTAAAAAAAGTCGTTTGACCCCCCCTTTTTTTGAATATTTTTTTTTTGGCTTATTTTCTGGTGGATGGGTCGGAGAAAAAAAAGTCTTTGTGAAAAACCGGAAAAAGGGGGGGGGTTTAAGGTTTTCCGGAAAAAATTGTTTCCCTTTTTTTAAATTTTTGTTTTGGTTTCCCCCGCTAAAGGGGTTTTTAAAACACCGCCCTTTTTTACCCTTTTTTTAGTAATCTTTTTCATTTTTTAATTTTTTAAAAAAAATGCCGGGGAAAAAAACCAACTTCGGCAAAAAAAAATTTATGAACAAAAAGGGGTTTTTTGGGGCCGAGGGTGAAATTTCAAAAAGCTGGGAGAATAGGGTTTTTTGTTTGCGTCAAAATGTAGTACTCAGGGGGCTTCAAATCAGATTTTTTGCGGATCATGTTTTTTTGATGTTTTTGAATAAAGAAAGCGGGATAAACCTTGGCTCCCTTTCCCTATTCTGCGATTTTCTTTGCTTTTTTGGGTCTTGGGTCATTGTTTGTTGTTTGAAAAGAATTCCCCCAATGTTTAAAGGAAGGTGGGGTTTTAACTAGGGCACCCAACATCACCTAAAGAACTTTTTTTATTATGACTTATATTTCTTTAGGTATTTTGGAGAAAAAAATCTTATGTGATGGGCAGGCAGTCCTACCCTAAATTTTAAAACCAAAAGGGGAATGGTCGTTTAAAATTTGGCGCTAACTCACAAAGGTCGACGGCATGGCGAATAAAGAGATTAGTCTATCCCAAATCTTATCCCAAAATCTACCCTTTGGTAAAAGAAAGGTAAAACCAATCCCTAAATAAAACCCAACGTCCCCTTTGACAAGGAAAATGTCATGATGCTGAAACCACCAACGGGGTTAAACAAAATGCTATTATCATTTGACAGAGAATAAAGAAACCAACTTTGAAAAGTAAACAGGAAGAGGTAACGGAACCCCTTCACATTGAAAAAACTGCATGGTCAACGACGAAAACCCACAAAGGGGCCCAAAAAAACGGGGCATAGGGTCAAAGGGGGGAAGACAAAACAGTTATGGAAAAATCGGAAATGGACAGGAGAAGGGAGGAAACTGCCAGACGGGGAGTGGTGGGGGTTGGGATGTTTTTGCCCCCCCCCAAAAGCCCCCCGGGGCCCGGGTCATATTGTTTTTTAGTTTTCCCGGGGTTTAAAAGTTTTTTTGTAGTGGATCCCGGGTTCAAAAAATGGTTGCCTGTTTCAAAGCTTTTTTCCTTGCACTCAAAAAAAAGTTTTTAAATAGATGGCCGAACTAATAAAAAATTTAAGGCAGGGGGTTTTGAAAAAGACCCCTTTTTTTTTAGCTTTTTTTTTAAAGTTAAAAAATAAAAAATTTATAACTTAAAGGATCTTTCCTTTTGAGGAAGTTTTTGCGGGGGGGTGGTTTTTGCTTTTTCAAAGGGGGGTTGGGGCTTGTGGAAAAATTAATAAAAGAATCTTACAAAAACTAAAAAAGTGGATTTTTTTCCCTAATAAACTAAAAGTAATTGCTTGCTGTAGGAAAGGAAAACCTGAAGGGAAATTAAAAAAAAAGGAAAAATTCAAACAAAAATCCATGAAAAAGGCAACCTGGAGAGGAAAAAAGCACAATTTGAAAATAATGGCCCCCAAGGAATTTTCAATTTGTAAAAAAAGGAATGGCGGACTAAAAAAATTTCCCAAAAAGGGGGGCCCCCAAACTCAGGTGCAGAAGGGGGAAAAAATTAGGAAAACCCAAAAAAAAAGAAAAAAACCGGTTTACTCAGACGGGGGGTTTGGGGGTTTTTCCCATTTTTTCTTTTTTTAAAAAAAGGACCCCCCGGGGGTTTTGGAAAGTTTGGCAACCCCTGCTTAAAAAGGATTTTTAAAGGGACTGAAAAAAACTGCTTTGGAAAACCAAGGAGAAAAACCAAAAAAAAGGTTTATTTTAAAAAACCTTTCTAACACATAGAAGAAACCAAGACTAAGCCAATACGGCGATGGTAGAAAAATGTGCTTTAAAATTTTGACCATATTCATTTTTTTATTTGTATTAAACTTTAATCTATTTTGTATGATTACTTCAAGGTTTTTCGCTGTTGGGTCTTGTCGGGCGTTTTCTTTTGTCATCCTAGAGGATATATTTGCCTGTGTTTTTTGGCTATAATTCATGGTTAAACCATATTCCAAAGACTTTACCTTATTAAGTAAAATAAAGTTTATTTGGTGGTGTGGTTTTTCGGTCTTTATAGGAATTGTTTTTCAATGTTTTCCGTTGAAGCCTGAGGTGTTGTAGGCAAAGGTTTTTTGGGCAAAATTCAAAACTGCATCAGTCTTGTAACTCCAAGAGGTCTTCTTGAAGTGGTATTTAATATGACCAAGCTCGGGTTCTTCCCCAAATCCCCCGTTGGTTAAAAATGCTTGTTGGGGAAACTAAACTATATTTTTTTTAGCATCTTACGCATTTGGCATGGAGCTAACAGAATTTTTAAAAGTTTTTCCATTTATTCCGGGTTTAAAAAATAGACTTTAAAGGATTGTTTGCTCTTTATAATCTTTAAAGGGACAATCTTCTTGTTTTAAAGGCTAATTTCAGAAGATTGGCCCAAGTAAATAAATTTTTGGGCCAAAGAGATTTATATTTAAGAAATTTTAAATTTTGGGGTTTTAAACCACCTGTTCAACTGTTTTTTTTAAGTAAAAAAAAAAAAAAAAATAAATTTTTCCTTCTAAGTGCCCCTTTCTACGGGATTTTTTGACAAAAAGGAGTATTCAAAAAATTTGTTGTTCAGTTGCATTTTAAAAAAATTTTTTTTTTTTTAAAATTTTATTTTTGTTTTTTGCAAGTGTTTTAAATTTTTAACTTTTGTTTTTTGGACTTTTTTTTCCAAGTTTTTAAATTTTTGTTTTTTTT
>CM054162.1:546132-569028 GCA_028751875.1 Rapana venosa
CTAAATGCAAAAAAACGGAAACCAAACTTAGGGACCAAACAAAAACCCTTTCCACACAATAGCTTCAATACAACTTGGCAATAGATCAGCCCTTTATCCAGCTGTGAAGTATCTAGGGTCATTATTGACAACACACTCTCTATCAAATTCATCACCAGACCTCCAGTCATGCTACTATCAATTACGGCGTATTAGTGCAATTCGAAACTACCTGTCCACAGATGCAACATCCAAACTTGTTGCGTCTCTCATTCTTTCACGTCTGGACTATTGCAATTCTCTGTTGGCTGGTCTGCCAGCATCATCAATCCAATCCCTTCAACGTATACAAAACTCTGCAGCTCGACTAATCCTCAGAAAGAAAAAAATATGAGCATATACCCTCTCTTGCAATCTCTCCACTGGCTGCCTGTGCTACAGAGAGTAAACTATAAGATCAATACCCTCTGTTACAAATGTCTCCACAAAACAGCACCCGCCTACCTCTGTGATGTCTTCACTTGTACACTCCTTCCGTCTCTCCGTCTGCTGCAGATCCTTGTGCTTACGAATACCTAATTCAACCAATCCACCTATCGGCCGTCGCTCTTTCTCAATTTCTGGTCCATGACGTGGAATCATTCCCTCTCTCTCTCCGCCAAAAGCCTCTATGACACTTTCTAAACCCATCTCAAGACATATAATTTCAAACCTAAGATTTTCCTCTCCTGCTCATCTCATAGGTTTTCCCTGCCTTCAACAGCCAAGATTCTATTGCCCTGCCAGGGTGTGGACCTCTTCGTGCGTGCCGTGCGTGCGTGTGTGTGTGTGGTGTGTGTTTGGTGTGTGTGTGTGGTGTGTGTGAGTGTGTGGTGTGTGTGTATGTGTGTGTGTGTGTGTGTGTGTGCGCGTGCACATTTGGACTTGATGAACTATTACTTGTTACTGGTTGTATGACTGTGTAAGAATGAGTTGAGTGCAAGCGCTTTTATTTGTCTCTGCAAGATATAGCGTTATATAAATTATATTTACTATTATTATTATTATTATTATTATTATTATTATTTCTAGGTTCCGCAAAGAGACACTCAATCACCGAGTTTCATGACATCCTCTGCCTCTGTTGGAGTGAAGTGAAGTACCACAGACAGAGGACGCTATCCTCATCACGCAAAACACAAACAAAGGTGACAGAAGTGATTGCAATAACTATCACGGCATACCCTCCTCAGCAATGTTGGGAAAGTCTTTGCACGAGTAGTGCTGAAGAGGCTTTAGTACCTGCAGAGCAAGCTATCCCTGAATCGCAGTGTGTTTCTGAGCACCACGTCATATCCACTAAACACGATCTTCTCCCTCAAACAACTTCAGGAGAAATGTAGGGAGCAAAGGCAGCCACTCTCATTGCCTCATAACGCCTCACAAAGGCTTTCGATCCAGCCAAGGAGGCCTTTTAAGAATCTTCCCAAGATCGGATGTGCGCCCAAACTCTCTCAGCATCAGACATCCTTCCACAAAACACCTGACAGGCACTGTCAGAAATGAGGCTCAATATCAGCTGCCTTACACACACAACGACAACACAACACACACACACACACACACACACACACACACACACACACACACACACACACACACACATACATACATACATACCATACAAATATACATACATACATACATACATACAACATACATAATACCCTACAAAAATACAGTACACATGCACCCCCCCAAAAACCGCAAAAACCAACTCAAACAACAAAACAAACAAACCACCAAACCCTCCCCCAGTTTTGAAAAACCTTTGCAATATCCCAAAAATTTTAACCAGCAAATACTATGCCTTCCACCCCAACCACCACATACACCTCACACACCACCAAACGTCCCAACACTTGAGCATGAGATAAACTCCCCGCACCACATCACAAAACCACACAAACAACACACACACACACCAAACCCCGTCCAACCTCCCCAAAACCCGCACCAACCAACACCAATAAAGGAAACAATTTAAAAAAAAATAATAAAACCCAACCACATCAAACACCTACAAAACACCACACATCAAAATAAACACCAAAACAACCCACACAACAAAAACCAACAACACACACAACCCACCAACACACAACCACCAAACACAAACAAACAACAACTACAACACAACACACACAACACACAAAAACACCGCACAAAACCCCCACACAACACACACACACACACACACACCCCGCGGGCCGGGCGCGCATAGAGGAGACTTTTTTGCCTGGTCTCCTTGTCTGTCTAGCTGTCCCGTGTTCTCTCCCGCTGTGCTTCTATTCCATAAACCCCGCTGCTGATCGATTTTTCAGGAAACGTTCCTCTCTTTAACCACCCAAAATTTCCCGACTCCAATGATCAAGTGGGGTTGGGTGGGGGTTGTGTGTGGGGTGTGGGGTTTCTGTTTTGGTAGCGGTTGTGTGCGTTGTGGTGTGTGTGGTGTGTGTGTGTGGTGTGTGTGTGGTGTAATGTGTTTTTTTGGTGTGTGTTGTTGGGTGTGTGTTTGTTTTGAGGTGTTTGTATGGGTGGTTTTGTATGTGTTGTGTGTGTGTGTGTGTGTGGGTGTGTGTGTTCTTCCTGAGTATCTTTTAATGGCGTAGGATAAGTGATATAATTTTGCTTCCTGACATGCATTCAGTCACAACCATGTAGTTAAACATGCAGTAGCACACATGCACGCACGCGCAAACACACATGCACACGCAGAGCAATTACACACACAAGCAGTGTGGATGCTCGCTCTCTCCTCTCTCACTCACACCACGATACGGGCGTGGAAGGCAGCACAACGCACGCACACCGCATGACCCACGAAACACCACACCACGACACCAGAATGCACGAAAAGGCACACACACAGCACAATAGAATTATATTTTAGATAAATACATGAAAACGTTCCCTTTTGCAAAACACAATTTTGGCAAGTGTACATCCCGCAAGCAATCACTCCATCCACAACCAACCCTCCCTCGACAAACCAAGCACCTAATAGATTCATGAAACACATGGGGGCACGTGCCTTGGTATATCTGGCCTAAAACACACCAGTTGTACCTCTGTGCGGTTTGTGGCTTACTCTTGTAAACTTGGTCATGGAACGAATTGGAGTGCGTTCTGTACCATACCTGTGTTGACCTGTTGGAAGAAAAGTAAATGAAGTCCAAGTTGGATACTTTAGGTTGACTATGAAAGTATTTGATTATTGCTATAGTTTAAGTGTTGCTGTCATAGTTAAAAAATCCATCTCCTCACCTCTTATCTGTAGTCCTTGGATTCGTGGAGGGCATATTGAAAAGATTTTTCACAGCTTCCTCCACTCCCGCGGTCCTCTGCTTTCTGTAGCATTCGTTTCCATCAAGGCTACCAAGTCCATCTTGATGTTCTAGTCTTCTCCATCGTTTTCTCTGTCTCGCGCCTTTCGTCTACCCATTTGTATGTCCCTGTTAGGACCAGTCTTGGCCAGTCCAGATTGTTGTGAGAAGTGTCCCTACTACTTTAGTTGTGTCTGTTCTGCTGAAGGCCGAAGCATTCAGTGGACAAAAAAGTATATCGACAATTAGAACAAAGCAATTATATAGTACATGCTGATTTATGGGCTGTGCTGAAATACAGTATGGGCAATACGTGTATTTTGTCTCAATGGTTCGAAAGCAATGTAAATATTGTTGGCAGTTTTGTTGGTGTTGATGTTGTTGGCTTGTTTGCAATTTTGCATAATTATAATCATAACAAATTTGAATAATTTAGCAAAAAACAGAATGTGATGTTTATATGTTCTGGACTGTATTAATTTGCTTTGTCCTGTCTCTATGCTTCATACAAGGTGTAGGAGTTGGCGCTGAGCTTTGTTTCACTGACAACAGGTAAGGCGTTTCAGTTTTGTCCCTTTTGTGTTTTAGTTTACATGATGAAAACAACAACAACCCAAACAATGAGAGACAAAATACAGCTTAACAGTTAACAATACCTGACAAGAAGTCTGTGAACCAATGTTCTTGATAAACACTGACGCACACTGATTAGCTTTTCCACACTCTCCTATGGCTGTATGTATTCCTACCTTGCAAAGCCTTTTCACATACTGTGGGTAACCAGATGCTTATCCTTGTGAAAGCTAAACTCAGCCTTGTGTGCTCGTAACCCTAAACTTGACCAAGCATATTGATACAGTCAAGCATTTGCAGATCAAAGCATCACACTGCTTTGTTCAAGCATTTGCAGATTCCAGCATCACACTGCTATGTTCAAGCATTTGCAGATTCCAACATCACATTGCTATGTTCAAGCATTTTCAGATTCCAAAACTATGTTGTTACTCAATCATTTGCAGATCCAAAACTATGTCATTACTCAATCATTTGCAGATTACAACATCACACTGCTATGTTCAAGCATTTGCAGATTCAAGCATCACATTGCTATGTTCAATCATTTCCAGATTCCAGCATTGCATTGCTAGGTTCAGCCATTTGCAGATTCCCACATCACATTGCTATGTTCAGCCATTTGCAGATTCCAACATCACACTGCTATGTTCAAGCATTTGCAGATTCCAACATCACACTGCTTTGTTCAAGCATTTGCAGATTCCAACATCACACTGCTATGTTCAAGCATGTTGCAGATTCCAACATCACACTGCTATGTTCAAGCATTTGCAGATTCCCACATCACACTGTTTGTTCGAAGCATTGATTCCACTACGCTCACTGCTTTTGTTCAAGCTATTTGCAGATTCCCAAATCACACTGCTTTGTTCAAGAATGTGAGTAGTTCCACATCACACTGCTTTGTTCAAGCATTTGCAGATTCCCACATCACACTGCTTTGTTCAAGCATTTGCAGATTCCAACATCACACTGCTATGTTCAAGCAGTTGCAGATTCCAACATCACACTGCTATGTTCAAGCATTTGCAGATTCCAACATCACACTGCTATGTTCAAGCATTTGCAGATTCCAACATCACACTGCTTTGTTCAAGCATTTGCAGATTCCAACATCACACTGCTATGTTCAAGCATTTGCAGATTCCAAATCACACTGCTTTGTTTAAGATTTTCGATGGGTGCTTGATGAAGATACTTCGTGGCTTGTTGCAGTAGCTTGTTTGAGGGAAAACTGCATTTGAATTATAGTGATCAATAAACTAATAGTTATCAAGATGACATGAATTTTTATTCCTACATAATTAGCTTGTTATGTTGCAATCTAGGGAGAGAAAAGTTTAGTGGTTGGCAGTAGCCGTTTACTTATAAAAATAAAATAGCTTATGTTGGTGTTAGGTAGACCTCGCCGCAGTTTTCTCCAAACCCTTTCCCTCCTCTTATCATGCGCATAAAGAAAACGTTAGCCAATACAAGACTCCGCTGGCTGATGGTGATCCAAACTCAGACGGGACTGGGATGCAGGTGAGGGAAACAGACAGCGGAAAACCAGGGGTCGTTTATGTTAGGAAAGGCCTAGCACCTAGTGGTGGGAGACTTGTTAGGCATGCAGCTGCATTTATAGGGATACGTTTCAAATTTTCATACATTTTACTCTCTCTCTTCTCTCTCTCTCTCGTTCTTTCTCTCTCTCTCTCTCACGCTCTCTCTCTCTCTCTCCTCTCTGCTCTCCTTCTCGTCTCCCTCTTCTTCCCCCCCCCCCGCTCTCTCACTTGTATCACACAATACGTCAAGTTAAGGTAAAAAAAACCACTTTTATGATCTTAATGAAGGCAAATTAAATACTGCGAGTCCTTGATACAATCACAAACTCAAAAAGAAACAAGAAAGTTCATTTCATATTTCTTTTTCTTTTCATGATAACTCAAATAAAAAACAAATCAAACACAACCAACACACACACACACACACACACACACACACACACACACACAACACACACACAACACACGCAGCACGCACGCAGCACGCACGCACACACACAACACAATCACACGCCACGCACGCTGCACGTACGTACGCACTAATGCATGCACAATCGCTTCTCTCTTGTCCGCCCCCCCACCCCACACACACCACGCGTGTGCAACATAGCGCTCTGCACTCAACTCTCACAACACACCAATGTGGAGTACAGTGTTTAAAGACCTTGACTAAGACGACTTATACACTTATTATTTAGGCACTCAGTTGCACGCTTCGCTAGGACGCCCCCCCCCCCCCCCCCCCCCCCCCACCCCCCCCCCCCCCCCGCCCACCCCCGCCCAGCTACCAGCCCGACGCACCACGCAAACCACGATACAGTTCAAACAACTACGTTACGACACATACACACACACGCACAATACATCGTGCGCGGCACACCGATAACGCATACACAGACCGTAGAGTTTGTAGGACATATCATTGGCTTTACAGATAATTATACGTTGCTGCTTGCCTAATTGTTACTGGACAATGTTCACTGACTCAGTGTCTTCAATCCGACGTAAATAATTGTTTCAGCGTTCCCTGTTGCCCTATTCCTGTAGCAATTTTTGCTGGACATCGTTCTCCATAATGTACAAACAACCCATTGTAATATTATGGGAACAGTGATTATGATTTCTGTTAATTTTCTTGAAGCTGAGTAAGAAAGCCACTCTTTGAAAAAAAAAACCCTTTCGGTTTTAAAACTCCTCCTCTCTGTCTCTGTATGTGCTAGGGGGTGAAGAATGTACAGAGGTCAGTGTGGGTGGGTCACTAGTTTGTGTCATGCCATGTGTCCTTGGGCAATCAGGTTCTGGCAGTTTGTCACTGACTGAGGCAGAGGAGAAGGTGTATGGTTAGAACCATGATGTGCCTTGAGACGACATGGACGCACACAGTGGCAAAAGATCCCGGCTTTTTGGGTTTGCTAGGCTGTCGTTTCATACTATCTATAGGAGCATATGGCAGCTCTTGATGCCCCCTTCTTGATAGCAACCATTTTTCAGGAATCGAACGACATCATTCTACGAGTTTGTTTTGGAGTGCATGATGTATCATGCTCTTGGATACCTGGATGCAGATGTTTCTCCCAGCCCACTTGACTTTCGTCACTCAGATCTATCTTTTTGTTGTGGATGTAGGCTGAGGCAAGTTTAATGCGGCTCATTGTAGAATGGGTTGTGATTGATAGCACAGCAGTATAACGTTTTGCCACTCTTGCCAATCTGGAACAGTGTCCCACTCAGATGGAATGTAGATGAGTGTGTTTTTTTTGGTATTTGAAATTGCAGCGTGCCCTGAGTCAACTCTTGGTTGTGACCAGGTCAAGCCACCTCCCATATTGATACTGTATCATGATCTGGCGACTCCACTCCCCCCCCCCCCCCTTGTGAGGAGAGTTGACTGGCACCAGGAGAGTTGTTAAGTAATGTTTCGATTTTGACCACCACGCAATCTTAGTAGATGATGACATGCTTGATGGGCTGGAAGGGGGAGAAAGAACTTTGTAGAGGCAGCTGGCACTCACGATCCTCTCTTTTCCTTTGTCCCATCCCACCCCCAGGATTAAAAGTACCACAAACAAGACAAAAAAAAAGAATAAGCAGAAACTGCACAACAACATGCTATCAATATTGATGTCCCCTGCCCACCCCAAAATACAATACAAACCTACCATAAGTCACAAAACGCATGTATACCACTTCACACAACACACATACACAACACCCACACAACAACAACACACACAACACACACAACACAACACACACATACCACACCCACACACACAAAGTACATCTCTTTCTTTTCAACCCGCAAAGCTTGCATGCATCACATCGCGCAAACAGACACTCACCAGAACACACAAATATAAAACATACGACACACACCATCACATATGGAAAAACAAGACGACACCCACCCGACCCCCCACATCCAAACCTAACACACCCCCATATCCTATCCCATATGTTCAAACATCCCGAAAATCGTAAATCAAAAAAAAGACAGCCAGACAGACCACACACACAATACCACACCACTACCACACATACACACACATACACACACATACACACACAACACATCACACACACACACTACACCACTCACACACACCACACACCACTGCACCATATGTGAAAAACACAGACAACTCATCACCACGCGCGCGCGCATATGACAAACACAGACAGACAGACACACGGCACACACACAACTCTCTAAAAAAGCACAGACAGACAAGACATCCACACCGCACCTATGGAAAAACAACGACACACACACACACACACACAACAACACAACACCACACACACCACACCCACACTCACAACACACACACATCACCAACAACAACACACACACAACACACACACACACACATTACGCATGTATGAAAAGCACAGACACAGGAACAACACAGCCCATATTGAACCCCCCCACAAACACAATACACATTAGCTACAAAAAAACCCCTAGACCGCACACAGACACATGCACGCACGTAATATAGAGTGTGCTTGCTCTTACACACCCGAGAAGGAAGCCTGCACTATGCAACCGACCTAGTATGCTTACCTAATTCAATTGATCCCTCGTACACCTAAGTTGAGTATTCCCGCATGGGAGAAGCATTGCAAAAGAGTATGCCAGCCTATTGATATAAAACAACCAGTACAGAAGTAGTAAGAAAGACACACACAACAACACACACTGTGCACAAACAACGCACACCACACAACACCCACACACACTGTAACTACACACACACACACACACACGCACATATCAAAAACACAGACAGCCCACCGCGTGCGTTGCATATGAAAAAATACAGACAGGACAGACACACGCGCTACACCCCCACACAACTAAACTAATCCACTGATAAGACACCGTGCCAACCACACCCCGCACATAATGAACAACCACAAACACACCACACCACACACACCCACACAGAGCCTGTATGAAAAGTACAGACACGACACAACACAGCACATATGAAAAAACAAAACACAACACGCCACACATAAAAAAACCCCCATTTTACAAAAGCCTACAAACAAAAAAAAAACATAGACAGACACACAGACACACACATGTACGCACGCATATTATAGACGCCCCTGATGCTCTTACACACAGAGATGGAAGCATGCACTCTGGCAACAGACTAGTATGGCATTAATATGCACATGTACATGTACACAGATGTGTGTATGCACATGCAGAGAGAGAGATTGCAAAAGAGTATGCAAGCCAATTGATATAAAACAACAGCTACAGAAGTAGTAGTAATAAACCAAAACCTCAAAAGAGAATAAAACCCAAACTTACCCCTTTTTGTTGGTACATAGTTGATGCTTTTGGAATGTTTTCCAATCTTCAGAAGACGAGAATGAAAATGCAGTGTTTCCTGGTGCAGGTCTCAGAAACGGGATGTTTTGATAAGTGTGTAGCTATTTAGTTAGACACCAACCGTACTCCACTTTCCACAGCCTCCCGATAGAATGTTAAAAACAATCTCACGATTTCATAACAAAAACCAGCTATCCTGCCTTTAGGGGTATAGGAACCATCATCGTTTTGAGGCGGCCAGCAGTGGCACCTGCAATGCTTTTCAATGTGGTGTTTAGAGAGACATCTCCTTGGCCTGTTTCTCCGTCTGGTGCTGTGACTTCACGCCACAGTCAGAAACCTGTAGCAACCATTGCGCCTTCTGTAGACATCATAGCCTTTTTCATATGATGTACGAGTTACTGTCAATAAATATTGATAATTAATCACATATTGGAAAATTTCTACTTTATAATAAATCAGGCTGTTCCCAGTCCAGTCATATAAAAAGTGAAAATGTCAAATGCTGATACTTCGACCTTCTGGCTCGCGCGCTCCCTGATTTGAGATTCAAGCATCACCATTGCTATTTGCACAGCATTTGTCATGATTCCAAAACAATGTTGGTACTCAACTATTTTCAGATTCCAACATCACACTGCTATGTTCAAGCATTGCAGTTTCCAGCATCACATTGGTATGTTCAAGCACTTGCAGATTCCAACATCGCATTGCTATGTTCAAGCATTTGCAGATTCAAAAAATATGTTGTTACTTAATCATTTGCAGATTCCAAAATGATATTGCTATGTTCAAGCATTTGCAGATTCCAACATCACATTGCTATGTTCAAGCATTTGCAGATTCCAACATTATGTTGCTACTCAAGCATTTGCAGATTCCAACATCACTTTCTTTTTTCAATCATTTGCAGATTCCACCATCACATTGCTATTTTCAAGCACTTGCAGATTCAAACATCACATGATTCAAGCCTCTGCAGGACGGGTGGCAAGTGAGATGAACAAACCCCACTCCAGGCCACTGGACATCCCCCAAGCCTGTCCCAAACGACTGTGTTGTTCTTGACTGGAATACAAACTAGCCCTGGGACAACCCAAACAACTTCATTCCTTTGAAACACGCCGACTGATTGAAACAGTCAGCAGTGTCATCCTCTTGCCCCTGCTCTACCTCATAGGAGCTCCAGCCAACGTCCTCAACATGGCGGTCTTCTTCAAGCAAGGCCTGAACGAAAGAATCAACCTGTGTCTGTGAAAGGGTGAAAGGGTGGCGCAGCGCTAAGTGGCGACGCGTTCTCCCGCTCTCCCCGGGGAGAGCAGCCCGAATTTCACAGAGAGAAATCTGCCATGACTTAAAGTGGTATGAAATAAAATCTGAGCGCTTTGATTTGTTGCTTTACAAGATTCAGCGCTATATAAATTCCATACATTATTATTATTATTATTATTATTATTGTTGGCGTTGTACGATCTGGTGTATTTGACAGCCATCCTGCTGTACCGGACAAGTATGTTCCATGCGCCTTTTGCAGAGAGCGAGAAGACTACGGCGATGTACGTGTACATGACCAACAACAACTTTCTGGGTCTTTACGGGCTGGGTTATATGTCTAAGTTGATTCAACAGTATCTCTGCAGAGCGCTGTGTGTGCATGCTAATTCCACTGCGATCTCAGAGTTGTATCAGAACCAAAGTGTTTGGATGGGTACTGATTATCAGCACGTGTGCAGCGGGATGTCTACGTTTCGTGGTCACGGCCAAGTATTTCACAGCCTGCTTCTATGAAGTCCGTACGGGAAGAACGCTATGGCAAACCACAGTCAATGATTATTTTCTGCGAAACAGGGAGATGCTGAACATCCTGGATGGAATCATCTACGGGTTTTGTCTGTCAGTCGGCTGCCCTGTGATTTCCCTCATCACCACTGTGATCACTGCAGTCAGACTGCGTCAAGTTGTGCGATGGCGTGAACGTACATCTTCTACCATGTCCA
This sequence comes from Rapana venosa, assembly GCA_028751875.1. NCBI lineage: Eukaryota > Metazoa > Mollusca > Gastropoda > Neogastropoda > Muricidae > Rapana > Rapana venosa. The sequence continues at coordinate 557,444 of CM054162.1, forward strand.
GCAAAGAAATTGGCGTGACCAAAATGTTGATCTATTTGTCGTTAGAATTCGTTATTCTCTCAGTCCCTTTCATCGTCTTAAGAATACTGCCGATGTTTAATGCTGAACTAACTCCAGGGGGCAGCTATGCAAACACCTTTGAGGTCTTAGTCAGTTTTGCAGAGTTGTCCTCCTACACCAGCTCCTGTGTGAATTTCTTTGTCTACTACATTGCTGGCACCAGGTACAGAGAAACATTCCAGCAACTGCCTTGCTTTAAATCCTCTTCACTCCAAGCTGACGTCAGTAAAAATCACAGGCAGTTGTAAGGGGCATCGACAGGGCCAAGATCTGCGCTGTTTGAGGGTTTGGAGAATTTTTGGGGAATGCAAATAGGAAACTTATGCAAGTATCAGACTGGTGATCAGGAGACGGAATTTTGTTCTGTTCGTTCAGAACGTATTAAAGAGGCAAAATACAGCTCCCTTTAATCAGTTTGAGGCACAAAATTATCAGCCTTGCACACAAGAAGAACAAAAAACCCAGACCAAACCTTTGCAGTTTTTTAATATGAGCTAAATGCCTGAGCCTTTAATAAAATATTGATAGGCTGGAGGGGGAGGGGTCTTATCAATATTGCCTTCAGCCATAACAAGGTCATGTGATAATAAACAGTCCACTCATTGAACAGAGAAAGTCGATTCTAGGAAGTCGGAGTATGGCTGCCTAACCGGAAATGTATTTAAAAGCAGCCCTACACCCACACTGCTCAGGCGGAGTCAAGTCTGGCATCAGCACAGCGGTTCCCAAGCCTGAGGAGCCAGTCAGAGTGCCTGTTCTGACTGAGCAGCAGCCTGTTGAACCTGGGAACGCCTAACACGCAGCAATGACATACATTTAAAAAAAAACTACGATAATGCATGCTGGGATCAATGTCTACAATCATTCTGGTTTCATTATGACTGATCACTTGCTTATCAAGAAAATTCTTTTTATAGGTGTGATGGATAAAGGTATGAATCGATGGGATGGCCTAGTGGTTTTAAAATTCGCTTGCAATTTGACGACCTTTGGGTTGATTCCTTCAAAGGGGGTATTTTCTATGGAGTTACATCAGTGCAGACTTCACTCTCCCCCCCAAAAGGCCCCGGGTGAGAAATTTTAAACCGAGGCCCGTAGCAACGCACGCAAAACTTTCGCACACTTTAAATTCTGTTCTGTATTTTGTAAGAGTAGGCTATTGTGTGCCCAGGGGAACAGATGCCATAATTTACAAACCCGCATACACACGAGGACTGGATGTAAAAAAGCACATAAGTGCTTATTCCACCATCTTTGATATAGAAGAATAAAATAATAAAATAAATGAATAAAAAGATGATGAATTTGTTGCGAATGACTCCGAAAGAAAAATACGTCTATGTGCAAAGCTCTCAGACTGTAAGATAGCTTCTGAGAATGTTTGCAGAAACCAAGTACCTATCAGCTAAAGAACAGAGCAGATAATATATTTAAAAAATGTAAAAATCACCTACTCCAACTGTTTTTTCTTCATACTTCTCCCGGTCCACATATTCTTCAGAAAAAAACAAACAAAACCATACATACATATAAATGAACCAGATCAACAGACAACCACACTGATGGACTAATCCCATAAAATAGGTCAGTAGCAAAGCACTAACAGAACAATACGAACAAAAACAACCAGCACCACACAAAGCGACAACACAATAGAAATAAAGCAACAAACACAACAGAAAACGGAACAACAGCGACAAAAGCACACTACAAAAGCAGCACAACTAACAAACAGCACAACAATAGCATAATAACCTGGAAAAGCCACAGCACCTCCTGGTACCCCTTCAGTACATGCACTGCTCAGTAGTGTCCACGGTATGACATAACGCTCACATGCGCGATTGGCTTTTCTCCTTCGTGTCCCAACTGCCAGTCGAGCTGTGGGTATGCATGTAATACACAAGCTAAAAAACAACAAACAAGACGAAACATTTCAAGGCGATTATCTTGCGTTAATCGCACTACAATAGATACATGTAAAGAGATGTTGTTTTCATCTCATTGTTTTTTATCTTCTTATTGATCGACAAACACACAGAAACTATTGCTGAGCGTCTGACACGCTTGCATAATCCTAGTGCATAATTATAGACATAACGCCAGAGCATAAAAAATGAGGGCATTACTCAGTGCTTGAGTTATCCCTCTCTGTGTGTCCATGAGGTGTGCTAGTGTCTTTCTGTGGTTCACATTCGCTTATAAGTTTTTATACTTACAGTGGTGACCTCCACTTAGTGGCATTCCCACCCCCTATTCCCTCAGCAGATTTTTTTCTTCAGGAATATGGGCTTTTCTCGTGAAGTTATCGTTCGTGATTAGGGTTTGCTTCATCACTGAGGACAGCAGCTTTAATAGAGGAGGTATTGCTCTTTATGGAAAGTGACGAGGAAGAACTAGTCTTCTCATCATGCTGCAAAAGAAGTCTTGTGTCGCCGCTCCACGAGCTTGTGTGACCTGTTGCTGCCCCGAAATAAACAACCGCGTGTGTTGCACTATCGCATCTCGTATTTGGAGAGCTTAGGGGAGCACGTCACTTGAGCTAGTTCAGGTTTCCTGTGAAACCCGGTTCTTCGCGAGTGTTGCATCGGGCTCCTTCTCTCTGTCAACGTCTTTCCTAGTCGGTCAAGAGTGCACCGTATCTTCCTGAGTAGAGTGTTATTGGATGCGTCTCTTTCTTGGAGAGCAGAGGGGGAGAAGCAGTCATCTAATAAGAGGGGTTCTGGCCTCCCGGGGACCATCTACGTTCCTACGTTTGCTGGCCGTTTTGTGTCAACGGTTTTTCCTGGTTGCAGAGTGCGAGCGCACTCTAGGTTCTTTCTCATGCACCAGGTGAGATGATGTCTGTAGATCTGATTGGTTAATCTTCTTGCTGAGGTCACTTTGCGTGCCGTTGTGGTTGTTGTCTTCGAGTGTCTTCGTACCGTATTGCAAGTAGCTGCCTGGATATTTGTGTTCTTGAAAATAATTAATGATAGAATGATTTTGAGGGAGGTTTACCTATGTCCTTTAGGTATTGTGAATATTGGGTAGCTTAGGTTTCTCCCCTAGTGAATAATAGGATACATTATTTAATATATGTTTTGTTACAATGCATATCTTTTGTCTAGATGAGAGTCTCACTGGTGTTTAGACACACTCAGTAATTCCTAAAGTTTAAATTCTGAACCATGGGCGAGTCCTGAAAGTGATTTTTGATTAGTGCAAAGTATTGTACTATTAAGCAGGTGTGTTTTGTTTATTATGTTTTTTTGTGTAAGGATAATTTTCTTTGGTGGAAAAATGTTATTTAAAGGTATTTCAACTTTTCTGATTATTTCACATAAGCATTGACATCAGTCATGTTTATTCAAATGTGGAATTGAACATGGCAGAACAGACGTGTCTTGTTGAACATGGACAGGAAACAGACAGTGTCTTTGTTGAACATAGGCAGAAACAGACAGGTTGTCTTTGACTGAACATGCAGAACAAACAGTGTCTTGAACTGAACATGGCCGAACAAACATGTCTTTGTATGAAAACATGCAGAACATACAGTGTCTTGACTGAAACATGTGCAGAGCAGAAGTGTCCTTGGCATGAACACATCCCTCAAAGTGCAATGGCGCCATGGTCGTACGTCGTGCCTGTTTATAAGCACAGCAGACATGCTGACTCAATGGAATGCTCTGAATTACGCAGTTCACTAGGGATGACAGTTTTCAGATGAACTCTTTTCGTGGCGTCTGTTTTGTTTGCACATTTCTCATATCTGTCAATTTAAAACGTCCAGTGGCAATGCATTACAGGACTATTAGTCTATACTACTTCTTCCAATGCTCACACTGCATATTTTTTTTCTGTCATATAAGGTCGGAAATGCATTCAGGATGTTGCGAAGCACCTGACAAAAGTCCAAGGCAAGTGACGATTTCCATTTGGGTAACATTTGTTATACTTAAAGTCGTTTTTAGAAACATACAGGAAAATGGACCATAAAGGCAAAACCAGACAGGAAAGAGGTGACAGGCGGAAAAGGAACAAGGCAGAAACAAAGAGAGGGATAGAAAAGAGGGATATCCTGACACAGAATTTCCAGAAACTGGGGACGCTGTTCATACTGACAGGCCCCGGCATTCCAGAGAGGAACCAGCCTGTACAGAACTTGGTGATGTGATGGTGCCTCTTGTCTCGGGTTTTATTTCCGCTCGTGTGCGTGTGTGTGTCTGTGTGTGTGTCTGTGTGTGTGTGTGTGTGTGTGTCTTTGTGTAAAAGAGCATGTTTTTGTAGGTGTGTGTGTTAGAGTGAGGAATAGGGTTATGATGATCATTTGATAACTTGATGAAGATGATGATGATGATTTAATGATAACTTGATGATGATGATGATGATTGCTTATGATGATGATTGTGATAATGATGATTGATTATGATAATGATGATGATGATGATGATGATGATGATAATGGGATGATTGTACATGTTAGTGGCAGCAGCAACAGCAGCAGCAGCAGCAGTAGTAGTAGTAGTAGTAGTAGAAATAGAAGTAGAAGTAGTAGTAGTAGTAGTAATAGTAGTAGTAGATGAGAGGCAAGGATAGAGGCAGGGTAGGGAAAGAGTGGAACACACAATTCTCAGCAACATGTGTACAGCAACCAGGCAAAAGAAGACTCAGGCGAAGACAGCAGCTTGTGGTTGTCACCTCTTTATTGAGCCCTCCAGTACATCTACTGCTGTGTGGGTGGATGGTCTCTCTAGCTACCCTGACCACCCCTCTATATATACCCTCCACGCGAACTGCAAAGACAGCACCACCACACTGCAAACATTTCAGCTGATTTGGCCCAAGATGGAGGAGAAGAGATAGGGAAAAAGCGGAGTCAAGCTCAACCACTTACTGTTTATCCAAAACCAGGCAACTTTTGGTCCGATTCGGCTTCACCTCATCGGACCAAAACCTTGCATAGTTTTATATAAAAACTAAGCACTTTACCTTGACTCGTCTTTTTCCCTATCTCCTGTAATAAATAAAAAATGTTACAATCTTGCTTTGATGGGTAAAACTATAAAATTATGGGAATTTATGCTAAAACAATATCTTATCAAGAACTTGTCAAGAACTTTATCAACAACTTATTAATAACTAATAAAATATTTTGTCAAAAACTTATTAACATCTTATCTCTCTACTAAAAATGAAAATGTTCCTATTTTATTTTTGATGGGTAATATAAAATTATGGGAATTTTTGCTAAACAATATCTTGTCAAGAACTGATGCAAAAATACAACAACAAAAATAAACTAATACTTCTTCTTTATTATTTGATTTATGCTGAATTTTTATTAAAAAAAGGAAAAAAAGTGCAAAACCTTCTCCCCTACCCAGGCACCGTTACAGAATGAGAAATTTGGAGGCACTGCAACGGACTTTTGGGAGCGGGAAATTTCATGACACACCAAAGCTGTTAGTTGCACAGTGGTAGCAAAGTTTAGTGGTTTTGATAGAACTGAGTCTAGGATTAAGACATCCATGTCTTTCGCAGTGGCATCACTCCTTTTAATCCGTCCATTGGTGTCTCTTTATCAGTTTTCTTGAGGCAAGTTGATAAATCCACTGTGGCTTGTTGGCCAGTCACAGCTTTTCACCAGAGACCCGTTTAGCCAGCTTGACCTGTTTCGTTTCCCACGACGTGGACGAGGGGTTGGAACACGGCGGATACCTAACGGAAACGATCCTTTGCAATGGAAACGGACATAAGATAGGAACAGTGACTAATTGAAACATGGATCATCTTGCGGCCTAACAAACAAGGAACAAGAAATTGTGGAAATTCCTGACCAAAAGAAGAACTCCATCATGGGCATTTTCAGACAATAGGATGAAAGGAGAAGGATACGAAAGAAATACTTTCAAATCTTTTTTTATCTAGGAGTGGAGTCAGGAAAGACAAGAGAGCAACGCATGGTGTGGGATCTCATCCTACACCCAGACATAGGCAAAGATCTCAATGAGCTACAGAACACATATTCAGATAAGTACTGATTAAAATCGGTGTAAGAAAAGTCAACAAATCGTTCCCTACTATATCCAAGCTATATGCACCATGTATACGCTTCGTACTCAGAAGAGGAGAAAGACTCATTCGCTATCAAGAGCTCTCCGACCTCCTTCAACTGCACCCATGCAAAGAGGACCTGTATGTCATGGGTGATATTCAATGGCGAGTTGGTGAGAGAAGAAACCGGGACAAAAACTTCTTGGACCCCACAGTACCCAGAAAACCCTTGCAAATTACAACGGGAACAACGTTGTGGAACTATGTGCAGAGCATGATATGTTATCACCAACACCTTTTTCCCAACATCGAGCCTCCCAAAATTATACACCTGGTACAAATGGAACGATTAACATCTGTCTCAATTAACTTATTTTTAAAAAAACTTGCAAGATTAGAACGTTACGCAATCAAAGACTCAAAAGCCCATCCCCAATGCACCTTGACTCTGACCACAGGCTGTCTTCTAGCCTACCAGTACTCAGAAAAAGAAAATAACAACTATAGTAGAACAGCTGAAAGATCAACCTCCTAAACTGGAAGAGAAATGATGTGCAAGAACAGATTCTTAGTGTATTAAGTTGAAAACTTGAATCCCTATTGATTACTACACCTCTCAACATGGAAGCAAGTACTGGGACACCATTTAAGCAGCTCTCTTGAACCACCTTAAGGGAAGTTTGCGGGACAAAGAAATGTCGGAGGGTAATAACAGGAAAGCTACAGCTTGGGGGAACCAAGAGGTGAAGGAAGCCATCAAAGAAAAAAAGCAGCATATATAAAGATTGGCCAAGGACCAAGACAGAAGAGGACTACGCCAAGTAAAGAATCGCAAGAAGACATTGACTGTGTTGTGAAAGCTTCCATAAGAAAAATCTTGGGCGACTTATGGAGAGAAGTTAAGTGATAATTTGCAAGATCCCAAGAAGAATTTTCAAATGTGTGAAGACGATGAGAGTAAAGAGATGAGTCCATCATCCAACAACAGTACGAGAATGATGCAAATGGAGAGCATTGCACAAAGAAGAGGATAATTCTGAAACGTTGGGAAGGATTACTTTAAAGTTCTTTTAACCAATCTGGAGTACATGCTTCCAGCTTCATATTCACCACGCTTAAAGACCAGTTAGAGCCCAAATCCTTGAAGCTGAAACAAGAAAAGCAATTAAACCAGCCCAAATGGGCAAAGCGGCAGTGTGGTTGCCGCATAACAACTGAAGCTTCCTGCATGCGGAGAAAACGGGTGTTAATGTGAACTCGCCCCATCATCTTCCAGAAATCATGGGAAAGAGAGTGAATGTACCAAATTGATGGAATAACGCATAGTGGTGCCAATTTTGGAAGAAGGAAGGGCTGCAAGAGAGACATGCTAGCACATACAGAGGCATTTCATCTGCTCTAGCCTGTGAGGAAAATGGTATGCAAAGATTCTGGACAGCGCCACAAGAGCAAAAGCTAGAACACCTACTGAGCAATGCCCGTTTGGCTTTCGGAAAGAAGAGGGTGCCAGATGCCATTTCGCACTACGACAGCTGTAGTGAAAGAGCCATCGACTAAACCAAGACTGCATACAGTATTCGTTTGCACATGATATACATGCTTTCGACCGAGATCAAAACGAGACAAGCTCTGGAAGATCTGAGCAGTACGACGTGAAGGGGCATTTGCTTGATAAAATCCGAGCAATCTATGCCAACAGTATGAGGCAGTCGACAGTCCAGTGGCAACATCGAACCATCCGTGTTCCCGGTTTACATTCAAAGGGGTCCAGGCTCACAAGGTCTCGCGTTTTACTCTCTCGCCCTTTTCTCTCAAGTGAATCTTACCTATTTTGGACCCAGATACACCAAAGGAAGCGCACATTCCATGATCTTGAGGATTGACACGGATATGCGCCTATTATATTGTGACGACCAGGACCTGATTGAATCAGAAATCAAAGAAGCTGCCTTCACCAGATCACACAGACCAACTCGCAACACGAAGTGACGAGAGGTATGACATGAAGATCAGGTATCACAAAACTAAGTTGTTATGTCTCGTCTGCAGAAATGCAGGAAAAGCTGGGCCTCAAACATCAAACGGCACCAGCTAAAACAGACCAAAGAATTTAAATACCTTGGCAGGCCTCTTTCACTGAAGATGGAAAAATTGGACAGAGAGATAGAGAACAACGAATCGACAGAAAGCGAACGCAGTTCAGTTACCAACTAGCCCCCTTCTACAACAATTCACGCATCTAATGTGCAAAAGGCAAAACTCATCAACGCCATCTTTCGTTCAATCATCACATACCAGTGTAAGACATGGGCCCTAACAAAAAGCACTATAGAGAGTAAATGGGTCCATGTGAAACCATGCGCTGCCTGAGAAAAGTGTCAACCATGACGCCAGACGCGAAAAGATCAAGAATGAGGTGGATCAGAGACCAATGGTCGGACTAACACCAATTCTCACTAAACGAACAACAAAGATCAGGTGGTTTTGGTCACCTCACTAGAATGCCGCCCAACACAGCCCTACGGGCATACACCACCAAATACAATGGTGAAGCCAAGAGGGTAGACCAAGGAGACGATGGAGGGATCCGTGGCTGGACACACTGCGAGCCCATGACCTGTCACTAAAGTCAAGCCTCGACGCCTCCAGCTGCAGACAGACGTTGTGTTCCCGCGACGCCGAATTGGCACCAGCGGCAGATGAAAGATAAGATGAAAGTAGAATCATTCCTTTAATTTGGTGGGTTTAAGTATTATTTCAGTGGGTTGGGAAATTTTACTTCGAGATCAATGTCTCTGACACAGCATCATCTAGCTTATTAAAGGTACCTAAGATAGTCTTTGTGTTAATAGTGAGATCCAGCCTCGTTATTTTGCATCTTTACTTTATTTATACATTTATTTTCTATAGTAGATAAAATGTTTATAACACTAACACAGATCCAGCAGGTGTACTTTTAAAACTAGCCATTCCTATTGGACAACGCTGTCAACATAAACAGCTTGCTTTGCACGTGGTCTTCTACAAAGTATCATGGACAATCATTGACAGCAGCAACAAATGGATTAAAAATATGATCTCCTCAGTACTGAGCGTTTGCTCTTTTTACCTGTGCAAGAAGGTTATTATGATCTTATGCACACTGGAAAAGGAGCTCTTCGCCCTGCTGGCTTAACAGCGCAAAACTCAACCATGCTTGCTCTAGAGTAACTTACAGTCATCTTCACTAAAATAAGGAATGCCACAAGCCTATGCAGAATGTTGGTATTCAGGAACCAACTTAGAATCATCGGCTTCAAAATGATGTGGGGAAGTTAGTATTTGTTTGGTAAAATATTAATGGTGAGGACAGAAACTATGTCGTTGAAAGACCCATTAACATGGCAAGTAAACTCTTTGCTTTTTGTACATTGTCTCAGTTAAACACAACACAAAACCAAGTGGTGACGAAGGCTTCTTCCTCATCAGTCCCCTTTTGATCTACTAAGAATCCTTCCAACTAGCAGGCAATGTACTGTGAAATGCTGCACAATAGCTTTACTACACTTCAATTTAAAGAGCTAGAAGAAGGCTTTCATGAAAACACTCTGTATAACAATCAAAGAAAACACAAAGAACAGTTGACTGTAAAAATTTAATATTACATTAGAAATAAAATAATATAAATACTAATATACATACATAAAACCCTGTCACGCGGTCGTAATAAAAGCACCTGAAAACATGCCAAACTATTGAGCTTAAGATCTTGGTGATGTACAAGAGTTTGAGAAGGATGGGGGAAAATTTGGGGAAGTTTAGCCTTTTGAGTAACAAATGATTTGGATACTACAAGCGACAGCAATAGAAGAAACTAAGAAACCCCCGGTTTCTAAAATTGAACAGTTGCGTAATGTTGAAGCTGAAGCATTTGCAGATGGGTTTTACTTACAAAGTAACATTTAAAGCTAATAAATGGCACTTCAAACCCAAACATCGACTTGGCAGATCAAGTTTGGGTTTATTAGTTTCCCTACCCCTCTCTATGCCCGACAGAAATTTCCGTTAAAGCCATAATGCTGGACCAGTAAACATAGCACTAGCTATCAATCAGCCAGCAGAAATGAAGTTTGAGATAATAGGCATTACGAATAAGGCAGTTACTTGCTTCATAGAAAAGACTCAGTGAAATAAACCATCAACCACATTGCTACGATTCCTTCCATACTTTCCTCTGGATGATCAGTACACATTGGTGTTTGTTTTTGGTTGCAAAAGAAGAAGAGCTCTTTCTTGTTCATGGATGGGGTTACTATTAACTGGAAAGACCTCGCGTTGATGCCCCCAGATTTGCTATTGCTATTCGGAACAGCGGGTGACAATGACTTTGAAGGGAACATTTCCAGTTAATAAAGTCAACTTGCCCCTAGACCCACCACGGCTGACACAATTAGAAACCTCAATCTACACCACATTGACCTTGTTGCAGTCTATTACACAGATGTTGTACTGCCCGACAATCAATTACAAGCTTACTGAATGAATACCAATAAAAATTACACACACTTTTTTTAAAAAAGTATAAGAAGAAGATGACACCGCTAAAAATCCTAAAGTTCCTAGTGCACCAGATCCTGAACCTCTTAATGATAATGTAATACCTTTCGTTTGACAAACATTACACAGATGCAGCTGACATTGAGCAAACAACTAGCAAAGTATACAAAATGCAGGCGTAAAGGTACAGATCAGCATTTACTGGTTGAGCTCTTTACTACAGGTACAGCAACCTGTCTACAGCCGCAGCAGGAACAGGCATTGCTCTCTTGGCTACTGGAATTGTGCTCCTGCATCTATAGCATTGGGGCTCTGTTTCAATAACAGCAGGAGCCTGTTCATTTGTCACATCAGTCTTTTCGAAGAAGGTTGTGCGTAAAAATAGAAAAACATGATGCTGTTGTTGCCTTGACATTAGCCAAGCTAAGCTCATTCAGGCTCATTATTAGCAAAGCTCTAACAGATTCCACAATATCAGAAGAGGAGTTTTAAGGTCTTCAGGATGACTAGATGACTACAACGTCAAAAGTTTTGACCTCCAGAACAAACAACACAAAGCTATTTCCTGTGTGGACATTGACTCAATAAAAAAGGAATATATAAAAAAAGGGGTATTTGCTTGGCCTGGACAATTACTCAGCTTTAGAAATCTATTAAGGGAGCTAAGAATTACCTGTGGGAGAATTCACTGCTTCATACCGTAGCAAAAAAAAAAAAGAAGCAATTAATTAATTAATAAATTTTTTTTTTCTTACTATATGAGGTTAGAGGGTTTTAGTTGAGGCTCATTATGGACAAAGTGTTTCAGACAATAGAGCTAAATTCCACAACACAAAACGTGGGACAAAGCATTCAAGATGCAATCGCACAAATACCAGACAACTAAAAAATAGATCCACCAGTAAAGGTAAATTGGTTGCTGAAATTCTATACAACACACAAACAAGAGA
>CM054162.1:569528-584958 GCA_028751875.1 Rapana venosa
CCCCCAAAAAAAAAAGGGAACATTTTTTTTTTTTTTTTTAATAATAGATAAATAAATTTTAAGAAAAAATTTATTATTTATTTTGTTGTTGTATTTTTCAAAAATTCTTGAAAGATATTGTTTAGAAAAAATTTCCCCAATAATTTTAATATTACCCATAAAAAGAAATTGAAATTTTTTTTATTTATTAGGAAAAAAGAGATTAGAATGATAAGTTTTTAAAAAATATAGTTATTTATAAGGTGTAAGCCGAAATTCGAAAAATTGTGGTTTTGATAAACCCATAATTGTTATAGCTTTTTCCCATCCTTTTAATTTTCTTTTTATCTTGGGCAAAAAGGAATGTTAAAGGTGTGTTTGTTTTATATAAATATATGCAAGGTTTGGTCAGGGTGAAGGACCAAATCACCAAAAGTTGCTGGGGTAAAAAGAAGGGGCCACTTGCTGCTCGCCTTAGTTTCTTTTTGCCTTTGCTGTAAATGTTGCTGGGTGTGTGTTTCCAGTTTCCTAGGGTCTATTTGTTCATTATCTAAAAACTTCCTCCCATCACTATATACTAACAAAATAAATACACTCACAAGCTGCGGGCTGCGCCTGCTTCTCCCTACTAAACAACATGGTAATTTTTCATCCCATTTCTCATCCTTCCTCTCATTATCTAAAATACATTACACATACTCATACTAACTCACTTCTACTTACTTAAATTCTATACCTCTTCATCGTTTCTGCACAACATTCCCCTATTCCCCATAACACCTCACCTAACAAAACATTCTTTAAACACAAAAACCAAAACACACAAAACCAACACAGCACACACAAGACAAACATCTCACTCAAATACCCAGACAAGACCTTTCCTCACTTCACCACCTGAAAAAACATCCCTTTTTCAAAAGCCACTCCCCCATGGCCCACACAACACCACAAGACCCCGGGGAAAATACAACGAGTTCAAAAGGCCCATACATCACCAATTCTGTACAGCGGTTCCTCTCTGGAATGCCGGCCTGTCAGTATGAACAGCGTCCCCAGTTTCTGGAAATTTCTGTGTCAGGATATCCCTCTTTTCTATCCCTCTCTTTGTTTCTGCCTTGTTCCTTTTCCGCCTGTCACCTCTTTCCTGTCTGGTTTTGCCTTTATGGTCCATTTTCCTGTATGTTTCTAAAAACGACTTTAAGTATAACAAATCTTTCCCAAATGGAAATCAGATGCGCTGGGCCTGACTTGTCAGGGGCTTTGCGACAGCTGAATGCAGTTTCCGCTCATATGACAGAAAACAAATGCAGTGTGAGCGTTGGAAGAAGTAGTATAGACTAATAGTCCTGTAATGCATTGCCACTGGACGTTTTAAATTGACAGATATGAGAAATGTGCAAACAAAACAGACGGCCAAGAAAAGAGTCACCTGAAAACTGCACTCCCCTGTAACGCGAAATTCACCCTGGTCAGCATGTCAGCAGTGTTTTATAAACACACAGCGTACTGCCCATGGGCCGCCATGACTGAGGGATGTGTCAGCCAAGAACTGTTGTTCTGCCATGTTCACCAAAGGGCACGCTGCTGCCATGTTCAGTCAAGACACTGTCTGTTCTGCCATGTTCAGTCAAGACACTGTCTGTTCTTTCTGCTGAACATTTACTGCTTTCCTCAAGGTGTTTCTTTTTTCAGATTGATCAGTTACAGAATGGGGGATGGTTTACATGAAGGTGTTGCTACGTTTTCTAGTATCCTTTTTTCTCCTCATTGGGATCCCCAGGGGAGGGGGGGAGGTCAGTGTGGAGGCTTTCAATAAATGTCAATAACATCCCCACATAATGAACTTATGAACTAGGAGTTCCCTCTGTTCTAGCTGTATCTTGGTTTCTGACCTGCTCTTCTTGTCTTTTCTTCGTCGTCTATCCTGCCTTTTTTGTCCAGAATCGGATGTGCTTGTCCTGGTTTTGTCAGGTGCTTAACGGCATCACAAAGCACTTGTGCTCATATGACAGACAGTGTCATGCTCCTTAAGGTATTGTGGCTATCCCCTCACCCATGCCGTCTTTAACTATCTTCCAGACAACACCAAACACAGAACACCAAAGAAAAAGTTTCCAGACTTTACTTTCCCAAAGTCAAACCAAATCACATCAAGACAAATACTTAAATCTCGCTCCCACAAAGACACACAGACAATCACCAACCACACTCTAAACTCTATCCCAATAATACACTCCCCTCCTCTTCTGCACAAATCAGAAACCAGCTTGAATGAATGCTTTCTGTCTCCCCACTTCACCTCACATAGTCACAATCTGTTCCCCATCTACAGTCCCACCGATGGAAATTAGTTTAGGGTAGGCCGAAGTCCTCTAGGAGGTCATGTGTGGACGCGGCAGCAAGGAGAAGAGCGGAAACGGGTCATTGAGGGAAAAAGGTGGATCCAGGCGAATAAACGGGACAGAGGGTCACAAGGACATGCCGTCGGCGCACTCTTCAGGGCACATAACCGGGCCGCACCCTCTCCAGGCACGTACTTCCACCACTGTGAGGCACCCACAGGAACCTGGAACCAGCAATTACTTGCCGTTCCTCGCATAGACCCATGGCTAGCGCTAAGCGCACTAGGGGTTTGTGTCCCACCGAATTGACAAATAGTTTATTCCCCACCAAATCCCACCCTGTATACCCAAGGACATCAATTTTCCATTTGAAACAAAACAATGACTGATGCGATTCCTCAATTGCTTATAGTTGAAAGACAGGAAAGTTAAAATACCTTTAAAAACATTGTTTCCAACCAAAGATAATTGTTCCTTACACATACACAATAAGAAACCCACAACATCACCGCGTAATAGTACCCCACAGATTGTCCAGTAAAGCCAAAATCACTCGGGACTATCTCCCATGGTATCTTACTTAAACTATCGGAATACTGAAATGTTTCCTAAAACTCCTAGCTGAGAACCCTCTACACTAGACAAAACATTAGCATATAAAATTATTTATTAAAGAAACGTATCCTATCAATTCATCTAAAGGAGAGACCTAAGCCTCCACAATAATTATATCTATAAACCTACAGACAAGGAAACCGCCCTCGAAAAACTTCTACGAATTATTTCAAGAACCGACCCTCAGCCATTGCACTGCACTGACAACATACCCTTAACACCAACCACCACAACGGATCCATGAAACCATCCCCACCAGAACCCAATCATACGCCTAGCAGATACATCCCTCAATGACCTAGTCACTGAAAAATCAAGGGGCACTCCTTGACCCCCATGAAAGACGTTGACAAAAACGGACAGAACAACAAAGAACTAGACTGGTCCCCGGGAGCCAGAAACCACCAAAGATTGACACGCTCCTCGCTGCTCTCCAATAGAGACCATCACACAGGAAGAACGAGTGCTCCCCTGCACCTCAAGGAAGACGTTGACAGGACGGACACAACGTAACACCGAAGAACGAATCGACTGGTTCCACAGAGCCCTGGAACTACTACCAAGTCTGCGCCCCCCTGCTCTCCAAATAGATAACATAAACACCACGCGCGCCAAACAGACCAGCTGGAAACGGCGAAACCAGAGAACTTCAGCCAAAGACTGCGAAAGCCCCCCTCCTAACTGACTAGTCAAGACATCCTCCTATTTAAAGCCGCGGCTACCCAGCTGATTGAAGACCAAACTCCCTAACTCACGATCCAGGAACTTCACCGTAAAACTAACCTGCAAGCAAAAACTGCCGAGGATAAGGGGCGTGTTAGGCCAATAAGCTGGGTGTCACCACACACACGTCGTAAAACACTAAAGCCGAATGTGACCCACAGAAAGACACTAGCACCCAGACACCATCAGAGAGGGAAACTCCAGCACTGAGTACATGCAACATAAATTATGCACAGAGGATTATGCAAGCCATGACAGACAGCACTAGTTTGTCCTGAATGTTTGACTAAATAAGAGAAAAACATAATGAAAGAAAAAACACTATTAACATTTTCTATTTCTCGGGAGGATAACAGATAATCACGAAAATATTCTTTATTACATGCTTGTTCTTGCGTTTCTGTTTGGTTGTGCTGTTTTGCTGCTTATTAACATTGCAGACCCAGCTGACAGCAGGGGAGACACTAAGGTTCTGGTAAGTGATCCAGGAATAGGCACATCACTCGCGCATGTGCAAGACCATGCGCCGGAGCGTATGTCCAAACCTGGACACTACGCGAGCAGTTTTGGCATGTACGTAGAATGGGTACAGCAGGTGCTACCATGACTTTTTTAGATTAGTCTATTCAGTGTGGTTTCTTTCGATCTGTTCCATTTTACTACTATGTGTGGTTTTGAGCGTTTTGAGTTTTTTCTGCAAGGCATATGTGCTCTTCTTCAGTACAATGAATTAGTCAAGTCTGAAAAAAAACAGTTCTTGGAGTAGGTGCTGTTTAATATTTCTTTTTAATCATTCTCGTCTGTTCTTTAGGTTATAGGGTCCCTCTTCACGTGTTATGCCGGTTTCTTGTAAATTCCTGTCCATCTGTTCCCCTGGCACACAATGGCCTACTCCTTACATATTACCGAACAGGATTTAAAGTGTTGCGCAAGATGCTTTTGATGTGCGTTTGCAGCCGTGGCCTCGTTTATAGTCCTTCTCACCCGCAGGTCTTTTGGGGAGTCTGCGAGTCTGCACTGAGGTTAACTCCATAAGGGATATATCCACCTTTGAAACATCGGGATATCGAGCAACACAGGAGTCGTCAGTATTGCAAGCGCAATGTCCTAACCATAGGCATCTCATCGATTCATTGACTTTAGTCCATCACTAACCGTACACTCACAAAAGAAAAATTTTCCTTGATAAGCAATGACATCAGGTCATAACATGAAACCAGACGCGATTGTAGACAGTCTCTCGATCCCCCAGCATGCATTATCGTAGGGTTTCTGTTAATGTATCCATTCCTCTTCTCGAGGTGGGGACGTGTCCCAGTTCACCAGGCTGCGCTCATCAGAACAAGCTCTCTCTGACGTGTTGGCTCCTCAGGCTTCGGAACAGCTGTGCTGAATAGCACTCAGACTGACTCCGTCCTCCCGGCTCTCCCTGCCTGAGCAGATGAGTGGAGGTGTAGTGCGCTGTTTAAACTACATTTCCGGTTAGTCTCGCAAGCCAGCCATACACCGACTTCTTCCCCAAATCGCGAATTTCTCTCTGTTGCAATGAGTGGTACTGTTTATTTCTCACACATGACCTCTTGTTAGCGCTGATATCGGTGAAAGGCGCAATATTATCAAAAGACCCCCTCTCCCTCCACGACCCCACCCCCCTCCCGCTCCAGGCTTATCAATTATTCTTTTATTAAAGAGCTCAGGCTATTCTAGTCCTCATATTAAACCAAACTGAACAAATCAACGTATCTACGAGGTTTGGTCTGATGTCAATGCTGCTTCTTTCCTTGTGTGGCAAGGCTGATAAATTGTTGTGCCCTTCAAGACTGATCTGAGAGGCAGCTGTATATCTCTTCTGCCTCTTTAATAAATCTACCGTTCTGAACTGCAACAAAACATCAATTCCTTGCCTCACCCTCCTGAGATCCGCACAGTCCTGCATAGGCTTGACCATAAGTTTCTCCCTATTTTCCATTCCAATCACAGTCTTTCTCCAAGAATCAACCACAGGCGCAATACCAAAGCTGAGCTACGATCTTCCAGGCAGATCTTACCCACCAATGCCCAATCGTCGAAGCCCTCCTAAATTACAACTTGTTGCCTCCCGTCAGTGAATTTTTTATTATACTGACATACTCTCCAACACTCTGGAGGAAGAGGATTTTAAAAAAGCATCAAAGGCAGTTGACATTGGACAATAGTTTCGTCATCTTCCTTCGCTCTCTATTCTCTCCTGTAAACCTTCCTCTGGTGGTTCTGTCCATTCGCTCTCTCTGGAGAGGTGTGTATTCAGCCAAGTGGTCAGGCCTAGCGAGGTTAAATATAATATCGCTATAAAATGCAATAGGTTTTACTACTTTTATAAACCATGTTCGCGTACGTTGTTGTAGTCAATAAGTTTGTGTTACCTGTTTCAGCTTGACACGAAGTCCCTAATCAGGCGAGGAGGGCCGATGGCAAAAAAACCAAGTATGCGCATGCGTATTCTGTACCCTTGAAAAATAAAGATTCTTCAGTCCTGCCCCATCATCTCTCATTCAAACAGTGGCTTTATTGGAAGCTGTGAGCGCAGTTTGTGAGGGCGGTGAGTGCAACATCGCTACGAGACACGCCAGTCGCGCGTGATACACGACCAAGACCGAAGTAACAGAGCGGATCTAGCTAGCGCGCCGGGTCCAATCTGCCCAGGCCTAAAGCAGGCTGAAAAACCCAGAGGGGTCCTCACTACAAGTAATCAGCGGCACCCGCCTCAGTAAAACGTATAGCCAACCGTCCAGGGTCGATGTGTGGTGGGGGTTCCATCTCCACCATACTGGGTGCCGCTGTCTTCGAGAGGCGACCATAAAGCTAGCGTCCCACGCATTCTACGCAAACCGGACGGGTCGTCTGGGTACCGACAGTCGTTTCGAGATGAGATGACTAACTCCGTGGTCCTGTGTGTTAACACGCCTATTAGTCACCGGGAGACATATAAATTGACCTATTAATAATAATTAATAGATCTGGAACTTTATATAGCGCGAAGTCGGGTATAGCAACACAACATAACAATAGCAGCTGCTCCAGATGTCTTTTGTTAATCGAGCGGTGTAGCGCGGGGTTTTGAATGATTGTCTTTAAAAAAAAATTGCGGGTCTCCATCCGTTCCTCAACGACCTGTAAGCGGCACACATGGCCGAGCGCATTCCGAAAAGCTAAAAGCTGATGTAGTTAACGAGGTGCGGGCCAAGATCAGCCTCTGGAGTCTCTTACACGATAGGTATTCTCAGCCATAATCCGGGCCTCGGAGGTGACCGCAGTCTACACACAAACCATGAAGGACGTTGACAATTGTCAGTATTCGAGGTGTGTTCGATTGCGTCATCGGTGAAACGATAAGGACGTACTGGCTGAGGAGGACATCGCGACTATCTCCAAGATCCTCACGTATGTACTATGGTTGTCAAACGCAAACGAACGTCTTATCCAGTCCGGCCTATCCGCACTAGGTCACCGACGGCACTATCAAGATGAGGTTAGTTGCATGTAAAGTACAGAATGGACTCGGAACACTTACGATAGCATACAGCCTACCTGATAAGAACAACACATATCATCAGTTCACTGCATGACAGATGGAAAACTACAAACTCAAATAGGGTGCGCTGCGCACATGATGGATGACGCTCGCTCCCCGTCTGAATGTTCAACGCAGAGTAATCTGCGTGCACTCTTAAGGTCGTGTAAGACAACAAACTCAAACTCAGACACCACAACAGGAACACAACATCACCCAAACACAAATACACATAACAATGTCTTCTGCTGGCGCTTGGTCTTCCACTACGCACTCTTAACACTAGTGCATCACTCTACTGAAGCCCAACACTGTCGAGGATCCCACCAGCTCAGTGTGGTCCTTTCCACCACCGTGTAACACATTCTTGAGTTAATCAAAAAGCGCAGGTTGAGACCCCACGCATAAGCACATAAAGGCCTGGGCCTGCTCAACCCTTCGCTCAGGACACGTGAATGGAGGTACAGTCGCGCGCAACACAGCGGTTTAGGGCCCCAAGCCCGGCACCTTGGCCTCAGTTAATTGCTACGCTCCTTCAACAAACAGCCATACCCTTTTCCTCTTCTCACGCACAAACCAATTACTCGGTTGCTTGATGTTACGCGGTTGGCTTATGTTGTTTTTCGGTTTTGTATCTGCGAGTTCTTGCGCTTTTTTGTTTGGCTCATTTGAGCGTGGATGGTAAGCATTCTTGTGCGTATCTACGGCACTGATAAATTTTGTCTATCCGTTACTTCATCTGTAGCAACATGTTGCACAGTTGAGAACCTCATGGTCTCTTCCTGCCTAAGCGCGTTTGTGGTTTGCCTAACACAGAAGAAGGCACGCTGAACGACCTCTTACGCTGAACGAGGAAGAATGGCGTGATCATAGGAAGGTGAGAAGAGTTTTGTAATTCAGCCAAGTGGTCATCTCTAGCTAGTTGCGTGGGACTCCCAATAAGTCCGGACACAGGGAAGAGAACAAGCTGAAGAAAACGAACGAGAAGACTGACACGACCACACTCTCCGCCCACCACTCACCACATAGCACACACAAGCGCACACGCACAACACACACACATACACACACACACACGACCAACACACACACAGATATATATAATAGAATGATATATATATATATATATTCATCACCTATATATATATTCTATGTATAGGTAGAGTTTAAGCATGATATATATATAGGCAAGTATACGCTTTGCCTCAATGTGGAACATAGTTAGATACACATTCTTTATTACATTCTTTCTCACTGCGATGAACAGTTTTGCACAGGGCACCTACGCTCAAAATCATTCCCTGCTCAAACAGAACGCGACAAACCCCAAGACCGGTCTCAGCGCTTCCATGCGAGCTTGAAAACAACAAGACAAGCAGGGAGGAAAAAGGTCACAGACCATCCACAGTCTCGGGCTAGTATCCACCTACCCACCCTACCCCCACCTCCCCATCGTTAGCGCAACAACCATTCTTGAACACATCCTCCACCCCACCACCATCCAAACACATCCCCTATTGAACGATGTTCTTTCACCAAAGCGCCAGCACATAAACAACATACAACAAACAACAACACCCACAAACTGCCAGCCAGCCACCCCGAGAGAGGAAAGCAACGATTACCATCTGCTAGGTCCTCTGAGCCATCCCAAGGCAAAACACGAGCCTGACGGTGGCAGTGGGGAAGGGGGGGAATAGTGGGGAGGGTGGGGGGTGGGGGGGAGAGAACATGGCAGGGCAGGGGTGGTGGTGGCGGGGTGGCGGGGAGGTCTGTCCCATGGTTTATACATGCTTCTCTATAGAGGCACAGGTTGTTCTCTCTTGAATAGCAAGAAGAAAACAAACGTCCTTTCAGTTTGTCTGTATAAAACTGTCGCTTATTCTGGCGTGTTTGTTGATGTGATGTGTGTAGTGTTTGGAGTGTGTGGTGTTGTGTGTTGGTGTGTGTGTTTCTGTGTGTGTTGTGTGTGTTGTGTGTGTGTTTCTTGTGTTAGTGTGTGTGTGTTGTTGTGTGTGCTGTTTGTGTGTGTGGGTGTTTGGTGTGTTTTGGTGTTATTGGAGTGTGATGAGAGTGTGGGTGTTTGAGAGTTGGTGAGGTAATTGGTGTGTGTGTGTTTGGTGGGTGTGGTTTGTGTGTGTGTTGTTTGGTGGGTGTTGGGTGTGTATGTTTGGTGTGTGTTTGGTGTGTGTTTTGGTGTTTGTGTGGTGTTTGGGTGTGTGTGTGGTGTATTGTGTGTGGGTTTGTGTTGTGTGTTTGTGTGTGTGTGTTTTTTTGTTGCGTGTGTTTTTTGGTGTGTGTAGTGGTTCTGAAAGTGTGGTGAGTGTGTGGTTGAAAGTTCTAAATTGTTAGCTACTCACCTAACATCTGTACTCTGCTTCCGCACGCGCTTTAGTATTTGTGTTCAAGCATATTACTTGAGACTTTCCACTAAAGCTCTTTCCTAATAGGTCCATGACCTTTCAGTATCTCATAGTACTGTCTGTCCGTCGCTCTCTCGCTCTCTCCATTCCTCCCCCCCCACCCCCCTCTCTCTCTCCTCCCTCTTTTCTCTTGGTCCTCGGGCTTCTCTTCGTGCATTGGGTTTTGTTTGGCAAGGGACGGCTTGTGTTACAGTTTGGGTCTGTCTCTTTGTTGTGGGTTTTTTGCGGGGGAGAGAGGACGCGGGAGGCTTTTTTGTTTTTTGTTTCATGATAGTCCCTACTCAGGGCAAGGGCCCATATGAAACGATGCAGTTAGCTCAAAGCTATTCTTGTATCTACTGAAGCGAAGTAGACTAACAGAAAGACACACGCCCCCCCCCCCCCCCCCCCCGATCCTTCTCTCGCTCATCTGAAAGAGTGAAACGATCTCACTAATAGAGATCATGCCGGAGGAAGATGAGGTCTTTCCTGAGCTCCACTGGCAGTAGCTGCTTGGGAGAGGGGTGGGGGTGGGTCCACCGAATCAACTACCTTCTGAACGGTCAGCCCATCAGGAGAAAACACTTAAGCTCTTAGGAGAAGGGGTGTCCAATCATTTTCCGCCCGCGAAACAACCAATCAAAATACCTAGATGCAAGTTGTGGTTGTGTTTCACAGGATATAGACTGATTAGGATAAGATCCGTGTCACTACTGGTGCATGGGTCCTCACCAGGACGCCATGCCTCTCAGATCCCTGGGCGGTGAGATAACCATCCGGCTCGTGGGTTCCTGTCTCCCTCTCCCTGCCGGTGCTGTCCGTTGTTCTCTGACTTCTCCCCCTTGTCCTATCGACTCTTCTGTTGACAGAGGTGGTGAAACAATCATCCTAAGAGGAAAAAAAGCTGGAGGAAAGGTCAATCGTTGTTGGTCTGTGTGGCAGCGACGATGATTTTGGTCATTTGGCATATGGCTGTGTCGGACCGATAGACAGGGAAAGCTGCCTTACACACGTCCCATGCTGTGGACAAAACAACTGTTTCCCACTGAATATAAATAATTTGATTCTGCAATTAGCAAAGTCAACGTCAAAGAAAAGTTACACACACACACACACACACACGTACCTCACACACACACACACAACACCACAACAACCACACA
Organism: Rapana venosa; assembly: GCA_028751875.1. Lineage (NCBI taxonomy): Eukaryota > Metazoa > Mollusca > Gastropoda > Neogastropoda > Muricidae > Rapana > Rapana venosa. The sequence goes on from CM054162.1 coordinate 580,306, forward strand.
CACACACGGTAGTCTATCTGTTGCATCCGATATATTGACCACACCACAGAGACTCTGAAAGAGTTTTTAAAACAAAGTCCACTGTCAAAGTAGACTCCACAGGGTTGAACCATTCAATTTCTATCAGAAATGACTCTGCTGTCGAGGGAGATCTGCTCGCTCTGAAAGTTGGCACTAAGGGGTACCCTACTCATAACTTGTGGCGCAAGAACAAATACCCATCATGGACCAAGCACTTCCTTAGTGACCTTACTGTTGGATGAGCCGACAGGGAGAGAGAACAGGGGGAGGGAAGAGTGAGGAGAGAGAGAGAGAGAGTATGCGCGAGGAAGAGAGAGAGAGAGAGAGGAAGGAGAGCTGGAGAGAGAGTTCTAGGGAGGCAACAAGAGCGAGTAAGGGCGTTGGGGGAGAATGGAGACTGGAAGAAGAAGAGGAGAGAGAACGAGAGAGCTATTCAGGGGATGAGCAGAGTGAGTAAAGGGGTGGGGGAGATGGAGAAGCGAGACAGAGGGACTCGGAACTCGAACTCGAACTCGGAATTTTTTTATTGAGGTATAGGGATAAGCCCAGGTGGCTTCTTCTGACACACACAGGCCCCGTGCCAAGAGAGGTGACCCACAGAGACAAAAAAAGACAATCGAACCAAATAAGAAAACATTACACAATCAAAGATAAAAAGAGAGGTATAGGACTCTTAAATAAATAAAATAAATCGCACTAATCAGATAGTCCAAAACATAGAGTTGTACATTATTCAAGCACATGTCTATTCTTAGCATTACTAAGGGATGAGAGAGGGAGAAGAGGAGAACGAATGAATGCCCTTTTACTGCTGTATAGTTTATTCAATGTGTTCCAGCATGAGGCATCTTTTTACCTACTTTTTTTCATCAAGGAAGAGAAACAGCCAGCGACGACACGACTAGACACAAGACAAAGACATCAGATAGACAGTAACTAACACACATACGCAAACGCAGACACACTAAACAACTAAACAAAGACAGATTAAACAAACCAAACACACACAAATACCCAACCAAGACAAAAACCCCAAAAAAACCCGCAAGCAAATAAACAAAAAACGGACAGACCCCCAAAAAACACACCACAAAACTGAAACCATACAACAACAACAAACAGCAAAATCAGAAAAAAAGAGACATCACAACTTACTCACACAGGTACAAACACGAAACGAGAAAGTAGCGGGCAAAGAAATGGTCCCCCCCCCCCCACCCCCCCGCCCCCCTTCCCCATCACGCTGCTTAATCTGCTAACGCTTTTGCCAGCAGCATTCCGACCCATGAGTGCCGCCAGATGCCAGACCAACATCACATAGTCCATTTCAGGCCACACCAACCCTAACGACTGTACCGGAATATAGGCAGGAAAAAAATACGAAAAAAGGAGGAAAGACAGACAGAAAGAAAAGCAATCCTGCCCTGTGGGGAACACTCGATTTCAACGCTACTCCCGCCGTCCTGAAAATGGTTTGAGAGATATTGTCTTGTATTGTATTGTGTTTTATTGTATTGTATTATATACCCCTTTAAGTCACGGCATATTTCTCTGCGTGAAACTCGGGCTGCTCTCCCAGGGCAGAGCATGTCGCCACAAGAGCAACGCCACCCTTTTTTTCTTTTTCCTGTCTGCAACTGTATTTGTTTCCCTATCAGAGTGGCTTTTTCCTACAGATTTTTGCCAGGGACAACTCTCTTGTTACCGTGGGTTCTTTTGGATGCCCTAAATGATTATTTGTAACACACAGGACCTCAGTTTATCGTCTCATCCCAGCACCCAGACAACCACTCATGGTCTAATGGATGGGGGAAAAGTTTCTGGCCCAAACGGGGATCGAACCACCACACACTTCCGACCCGGACTTTTTGCTTTCTAGGCAGGAGCGTTACCTCTAGACCTCCGATTCATCTCACATAATTATACCTTTCTATCACTCTCTCTCTTTCTTTCTGCGTCGCCCTCGTGATCTGACGACCCAGGTTTGAGCTGCCACTGAAACACCACACCCGTGCAAGGGATTTTCCCTGGAGTTTACAGGAGTGCCAGCTCCACTCCCCCGAAAGTCCTTCGGATGAGACTATAAATCGAGGTCCTATGTACGAGCGAACGTACGCAGAACATCTTTTACACATAGGTTTAAACTTGTTCTGCATTTCGGAAGAGTAGTCTATTTTGTGCCAGTGAGATTGGATTGGTAAATTTAGAAAGCTGCATGCTTACAGTGACTGGATGTAAAAAAGCACATAAGCGTTTTCGAAATAAAAGAATGAATCAATAAAGATTTTTGTCATCTCTCTTCTTCACAGACGTTTGCAGACAAAACATCACATTAAAAAAAACACAACAAACCTACCGAAGAACAGCGCAACAGAGTCAAAAACCAACTCCTTACCTCTGGGGTGTTCTTCATTCCGTCAGTTTTGACATCATCTTACACAACATCACAACGTCCACACAACATATCCCACGCTGAACTCAATGACAACACATATAAAAGCACCATAACAAAAACATACAAATAGGCTTGGTGCCCCGGGCCATTGTCCTGTACAGCACACATTGTGCTGGTTTTTTCCACAAGGGCGTGCACTATTACATTCTCACAATGCTTAAGTTCCTTCCTGCTAGTTGATCTACTATAAACTTGATGGGGTGTTCACACATTAACTATTTAGTTGAAAAGTGTGTTATATACTCCTCTCTCTTCCCTACCTCCCTTACCGGGGGGGTAGTGTATGTCAGTGCCTGGTCTCCTCTCTGGTTGTAGGCTGAACTTCTGCAAAAGGTACACTTTCTGTGACCGCAGAAAAAAAAATCTTTTTCAGACAGGCACTTTTATTTTTTAAGGTGGCGCTTGCTCTTGTGGCGACGCGCTCTCACCCAGGGAGAGCAGCCCAAATGTCCCGCAGAGAAATCTGCCGTGACTATCTAAAGCGGTATAAATATTAAAGTCTGCCTAGCTACGGACTCATCCGGCACATTCTCCGACTCTCAGAGTAGTGTTTTTTGTTGAAAAAAGTCAAAGTTGTTTATTGAAACCTATCCCCGAGCAAAGCCCCCCCCCCCCCCCCCCCCCCTCCCACCACAAACACAGCTCAGGCAGACCATACTGTAGACCCCAGGTCTTTCGGATCCTGAAAAAAGTTTAAGCTCTAACCACTCAGGCTTATACTCAAACTCTTCCAGACACCACCACCCTATCCCCCATCCTCTACCCCCTTTTAGCCCCTATCCCCCCCCCCCCCCCCCACCACACACACACACAAACCCCAACCCCCGTGAATAGAAGATGTCATTAAAGAAAAAAAAAAACAAAAAAAATAAAAAAAGGAAAAAAAAAGGGAAAAACCCAAACCCAAAACACCCAAACCTCCGACAAACAGCCCCATTTCAGACCGCCCTTCACCTCCCCTGCATGTGGCTGTTATCCCTCATAGAAATCTGCTGTTACACCTTCGGGGGCGCTGCCTCTGTACCGTCCTGATGGATGGGGGCTCCTCCCCTGTCATCAGGGACCTGTTGGCACCATGGGGGGCAGGAGGGGGTTTGTAGTGGGTGTGGGGGGGAGGGGGGTGGAGGGGTGTGGAGGGTGGGTGGGAGGGGGGAAGAGAGGTTTTTTATGTTTTAGGCTGTGTTTTTGTAGGGATGATTTACTGGGAAGAAGAAGGGGGTGATTTTCGTTTTTGATGTGTCTGTGTGTTTTGTGTGTGTTGTGTGTGTGGGTGTGTGTGTTGTGTTGTGTGTGTGTGTGTGTGTTGGCGCGGCGTGGGTCGTGGGTGTTTTTGTATTGTGGGGAAAAGAGGAGAGAGAAGAGAAACAACCAATACAGACCCCACGCAAAGGGCCGCGAAGATAAAGATAGTAGAAGATAGAAGAAAAGAGAGAGGAAGGGGGAAGAGAGAGAGAGGGGAGAGAGGAGAAAAGAGAAGAAAAGGGAGAGAAAGAGAGGGGAGAGAGAGAGAGGAGAGCCAAATGGCCCCCGCAATTTTTTTTTTACGAGGGGAATAGAATAAGTTACAAAGCTTTTTTTCATCCGCCCACCCCATAGCAAAAAAGAAGAAAAAAAAAAAAAAGGGGAAAAAAAAAAAAGAAAAAAAAGCAGGCAAGAAAAACAAAAGGGAAAGAAATCAAATGAAACACAACACGCAGAAGAGAGAGAGAGAGAGAGAAGGGGAAAAAAGGAGGAGGAGGAGATGAAACGGACAGGACGACACAAAAATATCGACAACCCGAGGCAGGGGGAAGTTTTCAAAAAAAACAAAAAAACCATAGATTCTTTTTTTGGAAAAAACTCTAAGCACAACAGTAACAAAATTGGAGGATGTACGGGACTCCTCTCCACCAGTCACCCAAAGAATGACAAACGCAGTTTTAAAAACGACATCCCCCCCCACCAAAAATAGAATAAAAAAAGCATACCACTTAATTGCTACCACTAAGAATGTTAATACTTTGGGAGAAAAAAGATGCCAGGTTTGTACTTTTCATTAAAAAGTCTGAACTGTTTTTAGAGAGAGGAGAGGAAAAGAGAGAGAGGGGGAGAGGGGGAAAAGGGGGGAGGGGGAGGAGGAGGGGGGGAGAGAGATTGCCGGAAAATTTCCAAACAAAGACGACCTAAAAAAAAACCCC
>CM054162.1:585458-612958 GCA_028751875.1 Rapana venosa
ACTATTAGTGTTGTCCTCTGTCATAAACATTAATTATTATTGTTCTTTGTCGCCCATAGTAATCATTACTGTTGTCCTTTGTCATCATAGTAAACTTTATTGATGTTCTTTGCCATCATAGTAACTATTATTGATGTTATTTGCCATCATAGTAACACTTATTGATGTTCTTTGCATCATAGTAACTATTATTGATGTTCTTTGTCATCATAGTAATTATTACTGTTGTCCTTTTTCCATCATATTTAACTTTTATTGCTGTGTTTTCTTTTCCTTTCTGTTGCTGCCTCATCTTCTGTGACGTCCCTATTCCTGCAGTTCCCACCTGCTTCTTTCAATCTAATCTCCACATCAATGCCCAGACTCCTTATGTCGCATCCTCAGGCTAGAACTCCACAGAGAGGTCACCAATATTAGACGTCTTGCGGCACCAGCCAGAGGGGCCCTGCATTGCTAACATACCCAGACACCACCTACTAAGCCCCCTACTAACGACAGCATTAGCTCAGTGCTAAGCCAGAGTGAGTGAGTCACCCAAACATAATGCTGCCATGGAGTGCATGTGCTGTGAGACTACTTGGCGGGGTTGTACTCTATGGTGACCATCATAATAATAAATCATATCCCGGCATTAACCGACCCGGAGATGCAGACCCCTGCAGTGTTGGTCAGGTAAATTGAACAACACTCTCAAACTCGCATTCATTCAAATGGATGAATCTGGATTGTGTGGTCCCAATAGTCCTACAGAGCCTACACCACACTCACTCTGGGTAGGAGCCGGCCGGAATCAGTCAATCCACACAAACAATGTATTATTAATCACACTGCAATGATCCTCGGGCTCCGAGTTACTTTGACAAGAAATCCACCAAACGTGCCTTTTCCAGTGTGCACGCTTCTTTGTGGCTATTTTCGTCAGGAAAGAATGTGCACTCCACACAGCAAGGTCAAACCCAACTCCAAAAGCGTGCAAACAAAGCAGTTGATAGTTAAAGGGAGGAAATTCATTCGAAAGGAGACTGATTTACCCAGCAGCATTGGTAGTTTCCCTTGGAGTAAACAGGATAAAGTGTTTGAAGACATGGTTTTTGGGTAGTTGTTTGAAATGCAGGATGCAGTGTTTGAAGTGCAGTGTATATATATATATATATCCCGAGAGAGAGAGAGAGAACTCTGAACTCTGAAATAGTTTAATAGTACATCGGCCTTAGGCCACAATACAACAAAAGGAGTGATGGGGGGGGGGGGGGGGGGGTGTTATACAATGAATAGAACAATGATTTCACAATACACATACAATTTTGAATCAGCTGAAAAGCTTCACTTCTATGTATGTACACATATTCATTCCCCTGTCCACAACTTAGGATTTTATCTTGGTAACTGTACGCTCACTCATTCCATTTTGATCACAAAGCACCAGCATTACTTACGAAAGAAGAAATGCGGAAAAAAACGTCCTGAGAATCATGGCTATGTGTCATGAATCTAACTTACTGTGAGCAGTCTAAGACAGCAATGCAATCTTTAATTTAAGAAAACAAACAATCAAACCAACAAAAATGACAAATAGCCCTACCGTGCTGTTCAGTATATGAAACGAAGTGATGAATCATTTTAGGATTAAGCATCCTAAATGGGTTGAAACTAGTCAGTAATATAATCTCCTTCCCAATTTAAAGTCATTTAAAATGTTGATAAGCTTTGAAAGCAGACAACTTACTGAATATCATACCTCATACAGTGATGTGACATCACCATACAGCAAAGTAGCATCACTAGAACTTTCAAGAAAAAAGAGAGGAAACATTCACATTAATAAAAACAAACAAATCCCATAGAAAAAGGCACAAAACTAATGTAGTATAGTAAAACATGCAAAAATTAATGTTCCAAATGACATATCTGGCTACAGTATCATCTGTGTCCTTCGGTTTGTAGCATGAAATACATATCTAGATAAACTATATCTGAGAGTGGTATTTTTGGCTCTGAGAAGCACGTTTAGAGGAAGGGTAACAAAATCGCTAAGGAATTTGTTCCTTATATCGTCATATGCATTACACATAAACACAAAATGCTGTTCATTTTTCAATCTGATTTTTGCAAAATGGACATATTTGTCACGAAACGATTTGCTATATCGATGGGACATTATTATTTAAAGAAGAACATTAAATCTTATTTGTGTAATGGCAACACGAAAGCAAAAAATATCCATATCAAGAATGTACCGTTCTTTTTCAAAAATGGTCTTAAATGATCGATAAGGCTGGTATCTATCGCGATCTCTAATAGTGCCTGTCCATTCTTGAATGTACATATCGAAAAAGCCTCTGTTTGAATGTGGCCAAGAAAAGTTTTACATCTCCAACACCTGTTTAAGCCAAACAATGTTAAAGCCAGTTGCACACAGAACTTCTCTTACTTTTGAGACCCAACATTGTTTACCACAGATGTCTAATTCTAGTAACATTTGATAAGCTTGCAAGGTAAACGTTCAATATTCATTTCTAACAATTTACACACCAATATCTCACACATGTTACATAAGAATTCACGTATAATGGATATCTGCCAAGGTCTCCATATACCATTCTATTAGGATCTTAATTGGAACACCAAGAAACCTCTTACAAGCCACCATATGGACCTTTTCTATATGATCTAATCTGTTTAACCCCCATATTTCAGCAGCATAAAGCATTATTGGCTGTATCTTAGCGTCCCAAAAATTTTGAAAAAAGTGTTTGGCGTCATTTCCTTATACTTTTGAAAACCTTGTTCAGCTGTAATACTGCCTTTTTCCCTTTAGTTGTCAAATGCAGTGTACCTCTTTTAGCACTGATCATAGTTGTAAAATTATATCCTAAATAACAATAATCATTAACAACTTCCAGTCTGTTACCTTTATAGAACCATTTTTCACGCCTTCCTAACTTCCCCCTTTTCTGAATACCATGATCTTAGTTTTATCTAATTTACATTTAGTTTTATGCTTTCACAAAATGATTCTAAGATATTTAACTGATTTTGGAGACCATATGGTGTCGTTGAAATCAAAGCCACATCATCTGCAAAGAGTAGGATAAGTAATTCCATGACATCTGGATATAAATGCACTCCATGTTTACCTTTGTCATTGATAAGTTTAGCTAGTTGATTTATAAACATGGAGAATAATGTTGGCTGGAGAACACAGCCTTGCCTTACCCCAATTGGTGGGTTTTGAACATCTTTGTTATTTCCAAATTTGCACGGACACCAGATATGAATGATTTATACATGGCTACTATTGCTGCGAAAAATTTTCCTTTTACTCCTTGTCCTTTAATACACTGTAAAAGTTTGTCATGTCTAACTGAATCAAACGCTTTTTTAAAATCTACGAAAGCTACATACAATTTTCTGCCTTTTTTGTTCATACAACACTGAATGGGTGCATATAGAGTAAACATCTGATCAACTGCAGAGTATTTCTTACGAAAACCTGCCTGACATTCAGTAATTAGATAGTTTATTCTCTAACCATGAGTACAACCGTGTATTAGGTATGGAGGTATAGCATTTAGAAATGACACTTAAAAGAGAAACTCCTCTATAATTGTCTACATTATTAAACATTTCCTTTTTTATGCAGAGTATGATTATGGCTTTGGACCATTCCTGTGGATAGATTCCTTTTTCAAAAATGGCATTGAAAAGTTTTGTTAGAAAAAGCACAACATTTTTACCACCACTTTTTAACATTTCTGCTAATATATCATCAATCCCACTAGCTTTCCCATTTTTAAGTCTTCTTATAACCCTACATACTTCATCTCTGAGATCTGTTGATTCAAAACATGGTCTGTTTTCCTTCTAAAGGTCATTATCCACCTCAATATCCCTTCCCTCTTCCTCTGCATTACCTTGAAACACGTTTTTGAATGTTCAAACCACTCATCTGTAGAAATGTAGAGAGAGAAGAGGAGAGAGAGAGAGAGAGAGAGAGAGAGAGAGAGAGAGAGAGAGAGAGAGAGAGAGAGAGAGAGAGAGAGAGAGAGAAAGCACCTGACACTGGAAGTAATTCATTGCCATTAACAATACAGACTTTTTGGCCAGGAGGACAGTATGAACACAATCTGCGCAATATGTTTTTGCAACAAACAAGTAACTGGAAGAAGAAAGGATATTTTAATTGTAACTAAATATATCAATTTTTGTCGAAGATTGCACACACACACACACACACACACACACACACACACACTTACTCACTCACTCACTCTCACACATTCACGTTTACTCAACTTTGTTGTATCTACTGGTGTCACATTCCAGCTTTGATACAAACCCAGCAACAGTGTGGATAAATCGACCACCCTACCTTCATATTTCATCAGGTACAACTTAGTTAACAGATATTCATTCCAAATATGGAAAAATTGGTGTTACATTTTAGCACTGCCAATTTGAAATGTATAATTATTAGTTATCTGCAGTTTTCTTTTTTCTGCTGTCCAAAGCAAGGGAGATAAATTTTGCAATGATTTTAAAAATGCTTCATCTTCCATCAAGAGGATGCTAATTATATCTCTACTTCTTAAGATTCTTCATTGAATAAGGGACATTTCTGACGAATGTCACCGTGCCCTTTGCAGTAAAACAAAATATGCATTTCATCTTCAAAGTCAAAGTCAAAGTCAAAAACACTTTAATCATCCCATGAAGGCAATTACAATACTGACAGGCAGATTGAATACTCATCAAATATATCAAAGACACAAAAGCTATATTTCATATTGGTTTTCAAATAAAATGTCACGACACACACATACACACACACACCACACACACGCGCGCATGCGCACAAACATCAATTGTGAACACAATTTTAAACCCATTGACTAGAAGACATAAAAACTTATTTTTACGCACGCATATACGCAGCACGTACACACGCACGTACGTGTGTGTGCGAACACGCCCACGCACACCCACACCATACACCAATATATGACTTCAATGTTTTAAGACAGTTGACTAGAACACAGACTTATTTCACACACCCACGCACCCACACACACACACACACACACACACACACACACAATTATGTATTGACTACACTCGTAACAATGACAATCAGGAAGATAATTCAGAGAAATGTAAGAACTAGGTAGTCAACATCATTGTGAATTCAGAAGTCGAATGCTTACTGGCACAAAAGAATTTCTTTTTTCTGTTGGTTTTGCTGATGGGACACTGAAAACGGCGTTCCGAAGGCAACATTTGAAATTCTGGAAACAAAGCATGAGAAGGATCAGCCAAAATGGCTGTGGCTTTGCGTACAAGCTGCTGATTGCAGAACGACATGAGATCTCTTTGTTCTTTTCCAATTATTTTTGAGCAGATTCTTACAATTCTCTGCAGGCCCATTCTTGTTTTTAACACTAAGGTTATTGTACCAACAAATGAAAGCAAAACTTAGAACACTCTCTATGTAAGACTTGTAAAACAAGAAAGGATCTTTTTGTCTACAAAAAATGAGTTCAGTTTCCTCAGAAAATACAGACGTTGTTGTCCCTTTTTGACAATAGCGTCAGTGTTAACGTCCCAGTTTAACTTGTGGTCAAAAACAGTTCCCAGATACTTATAGTTCAAAACGTTTTCAACCTCTTGATTATGGATAATAATATTCTTAGGAGTATGCCCTGATCTTCTTCAGTCTGCAAGCCACACATGGGCATGGGACTGTGCAGATGTGCCAGTGGAAACCCTGTTTTGCTGGACTTAAGGCCTAAAGTTCTTAATCTCAAACAACAAGATTACCCTTATGTCATTTCTATGTTACGATCTTAACATACTTTCGTGTGTGAAAAACTCTTTAAAGGAAGAGTACCTGTTATACTTTTCTGATTCTTTTATGCAAGCAAGCCAGTCTTGTTTGTATGAAGTCTTCATTCTATCTTTAAATTCACATAGAAATCATTGCTCAAATCCAACTCCCTGACACATGCACAAAATGCAAAATCCATGTCTTGTTAGCAACTGCTGAACAAAAATGCCCAGTTCTGTTTCCCTGTTTCTAGCTGAATCAACAGCATCGCATACACTTGACATAGGAAGTTGTGTTCATTTTAACCAATACTTAATACATTTCACCTGTGATCTTATAGTAAGAGGATAGCAGCCAGTTTCACACCATATAACATTTTGTAGACGAATGTAACGTTACAAAAAGGGAAAATCGTCTCATTGCATATGTGTGTACTTTTTTCCATTTCACTATTAACAAATAATTCCCAAATATCTGCTCCATACATTACATAGGATCGATTTGAGAATCAAAAAGCTTCCAGAAAATTGAAAAATCAGTATAGTTTAGTTTTCGTTAAAGACCTTAACATTTCCATAGTTCTCCTTTCCCCTATTTGGCAACTTTCAATCCACACATTTTGGAAATTCAGGTTTGTTGTGAAGTAAGGCCTAAATGTTTCTTAAAGTTTGTTACTTTATTATCACTATTACAATAGGCCTACTTTTCTCGCACTGAAAGATGAACTCCTATAAAAGAAACATTTGTCTTTTCTAAGCTAACCTACAGATATAACCTATCAGCTTCATATCTAAAATAACTAACTGGTTTTGCAGCCGTAAAATAGTAGCTGCACATTGTAACAGAAATATTTTTACATCTCATGGGAATACTTGTATGCCATGTTTTCCCTTTTTGATAATTCGATAGTTCTATCGCTAACTCATTAATAAGGAACGAGAACAGCAGGGGACTAAGAAGACACCCTTGCTTAACACCCCTGGTGTATTCAAAAGCATCTGAATACATAATTTGTTCTGCACACATGCTATCTCAGACTCATACACACCTTTTAGATCCCTTAACATGTTACCACTTACTCTGTTATTATGTGATATATTCCACAGGACATTTCTATCATTGAGTCAAACCCATTGCGAAGTCTATAAATGCAACATAAAGTTTTGTATTTTATGAAAATATTTTTTAATAGGGTATACAACACACATATCAGCCACATTTTAGACTGGCTTATTACCGATATTTCACAAGGTCTAGTCACATCTCAGTCTGTATCTGTCACTGACGAACTGCTCTCCGATCATTCTGCCATTCTTTTCTTTCTCAACATTGCAAATCCTATCAGAAACAAAAAGTGCATTACCCGTCGCAACCTCAAGGCCACTGATATTCAAACTTTCCTTTCCCAAGCTGTTGAATGCCTATAATAATAATAATAATAATAATAATAATAATAATAATAATAATAATAATAATAATAATAATAATATATGGAATTTATATAGCGCTGAATCTTGTAGAAAACAAAAAAATCGAAGCGCTTGCACTCAATCATTTACAGGCATGCAACTCTCCTTAAACATAATGAGCAACAGATTTCAAATCCATGCGCGCGCACTACGCACCACGCACACGCACGCACACACACACACACACACACACACACACACACACACACACACACACACCACACACACACACACACCACACACACACAGAACAACACTTAGAAGGTGAAAGATGTTGTTGAAAATTAGGCATAGATATGTGGGGGGAAATCTCAGGTAGGGAATAAGTGTGTTTTGAGGCTGGATTTGAAGGTATCAAGTGAAGGCTTTTGACGAAATGAAGAGAGGAGGTCATTCCAGGTGGATGGACCAAAACAGAGAAGAGCGACGGCCAACAGTGTTGTTTGAATCTGGTGTTCGAAAGCACAAAGTATCTCGCCTGAACGAAGGGAACAGGATGGAGTGTACAGGTAAGACAGTTACAGAGATAAGAGGGTGCAGATTGTGGAGACATTTGAAACAGAGGGTATTGATTTTATACTCCAGTCTTGTGAGACAGGCAACCAGTGAAGAGATCGCAGAAGAGGAGTGAGTGTTCAGATTTTTTCTTTCTTAGACCAGTCGAGCTGCAGAGTTTTGTATGCGTTGAAGAGAGTGGATAGATGATGCTGGTAGGCCAGCCAAAAGAGAATATACAGTAGTCTAAAACGTGAAAGAATGAGAGATGTGACAAGCTTGGAATTGCATCAGTGGACAGATACTTGCGAATCGCGCTTATGCGCCGTAATTGATAGTAGCAAGACTGGCAGGTCTGGGTGATGAATTTTTCATAGAGAGTATGTTGTCAAGAACTACTCCTGAATACTTCACAGAGTTGGACAAGAACTGACGTATTGCCGAATTCTATGAAGTTTTGTGATAAGGAAAGTTTATGTTGGTCACTATGAGCATGGCTTCGGTTTTATCAGCATTAAGTTGTAACTTGTTCTGAGTCATCCAGTTTTGAATGTCTTGAAGGCAGTAGACATATTGTCAGGAGGAAGGCAAGTTTCAACAGTATCGCTGCACTGAAGCTGAGTATCATCGGCATAGAAATGATGATCAATAGGTGGTTGTTTTTTATATGTGAGAGTGGAGCAGTGTAGAGAGTAAGAGAACAGGGCCCAGGACTGATCCCTGCGGACTCCACATTCCATTTTGACAGGGTTTGATTGGATTTTGTTTACAATAACTTTCTGGAACCGGTCTGTGAGGTATAAGTAAACCAGGTGAGGGCTGTCCATTAATACCAAACGTATTTGGAGGCGAGAAAGAAGAATTGAGTGATCTATGTATCAAAGGCTGCAGATAAGTCAAGAAGAGTGAGAGGAGATTTTCCTGCATCAGAAGCAAGTAAAGTGTATCTAAAGTATGGACTAGGGTGGTTTCGGTGCTGTGGTTGGGGCGATAGGCAGACTGAAGGTGGAAGAAGATCATTGGAATGAAGGTGACTGTTGAGCTGTTTGAGAACAACTTTTTCTAGTACTTCAGAGACAAATGGTAAGTTTGAACAGGCCATAATTCTTCAGAATGTTGGGATCGAGTCGTGCTTTTTTCAGTAGAGGTGTGACTATTGCTGTTTTAAGAGCTGATGGAAAATTTCCTGACTGAAGAGATGAGTTTACTATTTTAGTGATAATAGGCACAAGTTTGGAAGGCATTGTGAGAAATCAGGAGCAGGTATGGGATCAATGGTCGCATGATTTTATAGTCATTTCCTTCAAATTGTCATGATTTCTTTTTCACTGTGGATAGAAGGAAAAGAGAGGAGTGCCAGTGAACTGGGGTCAGAGGCGCAGGCTGGAATTGAGTTTGATCAAGTCTGGAGCGTATGTTTCGAACTTTGTCTGAAAAGAAGGCAGAAAATATTGATGGAAGTTCAGACAGGCTGTGGGTGTTAGGCAAGGAGTTTGTGTTTTGCAGATCCAAGAATTTGAAGTGAGGAAAAAAGAGATTTTATGATGTAGCACAGAGAATTTGGGAAGAGTAGTAGTCGTCTTGCTGAATGGATTAAGATTTGACTTTGTTTATTTGTTTCGGAAAAGCTGTTTGTTGATTCGGTTTTTGACTTCCGCCACTGCCGTTCTAGTTGCCGGCGTTTGCGCTTCGCTATCAAGATGTCTTGGGTATACCATGGCGCACAGGTCTGTCAGGGAGGAGATGATCATAGGAGGTGCATGCTCATCAAGCAGTTGGCAGAGAATAGTATTAGTATCAGAGAGGTCAGTGTGGTCAGAGGTTTGTGAAAACACGTTCAGAACTTGGGAGAGAAGTATGAATGTCTAAGGCCTTAAGATTGCGACGAGTAACATATTTCTTCTTTCTGACAGGTTTTGTGATGTTGAGATGGAAAAGAATGGCGGAATGATCAGAATGCAGTTCGTCGGTGACAGAAACAGATGTGACAAGATTGAATGAAGCATTAATAATCAGCCAGTCTAAAATATGACCAGATCTGTGCGTTGCTTCGTTTACCAGTTGAGAGAGAGAATGGTTGGACAGAGAAAGAGAAAGACGTTTGACATCTGGAGAAGACCCTGATCATTCTGACCCTTCTAAGCACTACAATACCCTCGTCAGCCAACTCCTTGATGAGCATGCTCCTCCTACTGACCATCTCCTTCCTGATAGGCCCTGTGCACCATGGTACAACCGTAACATCCTGGTCGCAAAACACAAACGCCGGCAACTAGAGCGGCAATGGCGAAAAACAAAAACCGAAATAAGCAAACAGCTTTTTCGTAAACAAATCAAGAAAGTTAAAACTTTAATTCGTTCAGCAAAAACAAAGTATGAATCTTCTCTCAAGTTCTTGATGCCACGTCTATGAAATCTCTCTTTTCCCTAACATCCACGTTTCTTGGATCTGAGAAGGCTAGTCCTCTGCCTTCTATTCACGACCACTCTGAACTTCCTTCTATATTTTCTGCTTTCTTCTCTGACAAAGTCCGCAACATTCGCTCCAGTTTGGATCAGACTCCTTTCCAGCCTGCAACTTTTGATCCCCAATTCTCTGGCACTCCTCTCCTTTCCTTCCATCCCGAAAGCGAGAAAGCAATCGAACTAATTCTGAAAGGAATGACTATAAAAACATGTGATCCTGACCCCATACCTGCTTCTCTTTTTGCACAGTGCCTGCCACAACTTATTTCCACTATTATGAAAATAGTAAACTTATCTCTTAACTCTGGAAATGTTCCTTCAGCTCTAAAAACTGCTATAGTCACACCTCTCCTCAAAAAGGTTGACCTTAACCCCAACATTCTGATGAACTAAAGACCTGTTTCCAACCTACCGTTTATCTCTAAAGTCCTTGAAAAAGTAGTTCTAAAACAGCTCAACAACCACCTTCTCTCTAACAGTCTCCTTCCTGCGTTTCAGTCTGCCTATCGCGTCAACCACAACACTGAAACTATCCTTGCCCACACATTAAACACACTTCTACTCGCTTCTGACTCAGAGAAAATCTCTCTTCTTACTCTACTCGACTTATCTGCAGCCTTTGACACTATTGACCACTCTATTCTTCTCTCCCGTCAAAAAAAAACATTTGGTGTTACTGGCACAGCCCTTACCTGGTTTAGTTCATACCTTACTGACCGATTCCAGACAGTCACAGTAAACAAGATTCAGACAGTACCTGCGAGATTGGAATGTGGAGTTCCACAGAGATCTGTTCTGGGCCCTGTTCTTTTCACCCTCTACACTGCTGCACTGTCACATATAATAAACCGCCATCAGATCAACCATCATTTTCATGCAGATGACTCTCAGATTCTAAGCAGCAACACTCCTGAAAATCTACCTTCTCTCTTTACAAATATGGCCCACTCTTTTAAGATATCCAAAATTGGATGATACAGAACAAATTACAGCTAAATGCAGATAAAACGGAAACCATGCTTGTAGGGACCAAACACAAACTCTCTTCCATCACAACCTCTTCAATACAACTTGGCAATGCATCAGTCCCTTTATCCAGTGCTGTGAAGTATCTAGGGGTCATTATTGACAACACACTCTCTATGCAAAAATTCATCACCCAGACCTGCCAGTCATGCTACTATCAATTACGGCGTATTAGTGCAATTCAAAAGTACCTGTCCACAGATGCAACATCCAAACTTGTTGCGTCTCTCATTCTTTCACGTCTGGACTATTGCAATTGTCTGTTGGCTGGTCTGCCAGCATCATCAATCCAATCCCTTCAACGTATACAAAACTCTGCAGCTCATCCAATCCTCAGAAAGAAAAAATCTGAGCATATTACCCCTCTCTTGCAATCTCTCCACTGGCTGCCTGTGCCACAGAGAGTAAACTATAAGATCAGTACCATCTGTTACAAATGTCTCCACAAAACAGCACCCGCCTACCTCTGTGAATGTCTTCACTTGTACACTCCTTCTTGTTCTCTCCGCTCTGCTGCAGATACCTTGTCCTTACGAATACCTAGATTCAACCAATCCACCATCAGCCGTCGCTCTTTCTCAATTTCTGGTCCATTGATGTGGAATGATCTCCCTCTCTCTCTCCGCCAAAAGTCTTCTTATGACACTTTTAAATCCAGCCTCAAGACATAATTATTTATTTCAAACCTAAGATTTTCCTCCCCTGCCTCAACTCATAGTTTTTCCTTCCCTTCAACAGCCAAGATTCTATTGCCCTGCCAGGGTGTGTGACCTCTTTGTGTGTGTGTGTGTGTGTGTGTGTGTGTGTGTGTGCACATTAGGACTTGATGGAACTATTACTTGTCACTGGTTGTATGACTGTGTAAGAATGAGTTGAGGGCAAGCGCTTTGATTTGTCTCTGCAAGATATAGCGCTATATAAATTCCATTTATTATTATTATATTACTATTATTATTATTATTATTATTATTATTTATTATTATTATATTATATTATTATTATTATTATTATTATTATTTATTTTTTATTTATTTATTTTTTTTAATTATTAGTATTACAAAGTTTAAAAAATATATAAACAGTTGTACTGTAACCTTTTTGAGTTTTGGAAACTCAGTTTTGTTGTGAAGGTAAGGCCGAAACGTTTATAAACGTTTGTTACTTTAATATCAATATTGCCATAGGTCCACTTCATTCCCACTGAAAGATTACCTTTTTTAAAAGAAATTGTCTTTTCGAAGCTAAACGACGGATATAACCTATCACCTTCATATTTTAAAGGATTTAATTGGTTTTGCATCCCTAAAATAGTAGCTGCACATTGTAACAGAAATATTTCTACACCCTCTGGGTGTACTTGTATGCCATGTTTCCCCTTTTTGGTAATTCGATAGCTAACTTATTAATAAAGAACGAGAACAGCAGAGAACTTAGAAGACACCCTTGCTTAACACCCCTGTGTATTCAAAAGCATCTGAATACATAATTTGTCCCGCACACATGCTATCACAGACTCATGCACACCTTTCAGATCCCTTAACATGTTACCACTTACTCTGTTATTATGTGATATATTCCACAGGACATTCCTATCAATTGAGTCAAACCCTTTGTGAAAGTCTACAAATGCAACATTAAGTTTTGT
This sequence comes from Rapana venosa, assembly GCA_028751875.1. Classification (NCBI taxonomy): domain Eukaryota; kingdom Metazoa; phylum Mollusca; class Gastropoda; order Neogastropoda; family Muricidae; genus Rapana; species Rapana venosa. The sequence continues at coordinate 598,384 of CM054162.1, forward strand.
TTTTTGTGAATATATTTTTGGACTAGGGCATACAGAGTAAAAATATGATGAGTTGTACTGTAACCAGATCAAAACACTGCATGTTCTTCTATTATCTTTTATTTCTTCTCTGCCCATTTTGTCAGCAGTCTATGCAGTATATGTGTATAAACTTTGCCTATGATACTTGTTAGTGCAATGCTGTGATAATTATCTAGTTATTAACATCTCCCTTTTCATGTTTAGGAATGATTACAGATCTGCCCCAGTCTAGGGAGAAAGAATCACTTTGAAATATATGATTTAAAAAACCGACAAAAAATTAACCATGATTTCCTTAGAATGCTTTGACATTTCACCAATAATTTTATCAGGCCAAGCACTTTTGTGACTTCTAAGCCTTTTGGTGCTGTCAGTTACTTCCTTTGTATCAACAGATCATCAAATAATGACTCTTTACTTTGGGTCAGTTCTTCGTCAGAATTGGGCTCACTGTCTGCTGTTATGTCAAAGCTCTGAAAGGCAGCATGGAAATGATTTAAAGTGATTTCATTGTAACTAGTAGCTCTTCTGTTTACTGTCCTAATCACTGACCAAAACAGTCTTGAGTCATTTATATAATCCTTCAGATTTTTAAAATTTGTGTTTCTTCAAATTCATGTTTCTTTTGCCTTCTTAATTTTACATATTCAGATTGTTCTCTCACATACGGGTCTTTCAAATTTGTTTTCCTATTTTCTAGTTTTGTTCTTTGAACATTCTTCAACAATCTTTTCTTTTTTTTTCTCTTTTGCCCACTTTCATAGTCAAACCACACATCAACATTTTTCTTTCTCTTGCCAACAACTCTAAGCATACATGCACCTGCACTATACATTGCTTGAACAAAGATACAAACACTTTCATTAACATCCACAGTTGTAAGTTCATAAGCGTTATGGAGACTGTCCTTAAAACCTTCTCAGTTCTGTTCCTTCTCATACTCTCCTACATCATCATACATTTTCTTCTGACCACACTACTCTTTCTTCAGTGCTAGAGTCACAGCTTTCTGCAGGTTTAGAGCTTCCACTTTGCCATGTCATTTCCACTGGTAAATGCCAGGAAACAAGACAATCACTTACAACCATATCATCATCATCATCATCATCCCGTGACCTTGGCGGTCGTGGAGGAGACACAAAAGACGATGCAGTGGTAAGCCTCCTCCATCCATCTCGGTCCTCGGCTCTGCGCAGTAGTGTCCAGTCATTCATCCTGGTCCATTCTCTGATATTGTCCATCCATGACTTGTTCTGTCTTCCCTCTTTCTGCCACCTTCGAGTGTTCCCTGCAGTACTGTTTTTGGCAGAGTGTTGTGGCAGAACCATGCCAGCTTTTTCTTCTTGACGATAGTGAGAAGGGGTTCCTGTGGACCTGCCAGCTGTGTTATTTGACTCTTGACAAATTCATTGGTCTTTCGTTCTCTCCAGGATATGCCCAGCAGTTTTCTATGGCATTTTGTTTCAAATGACTGGATTCGCTTTGCTGTTTCACTTACTTTTACAGCAGGATAGTCTGAATTAGGGCTTTGTAGAGCTTTAGTTTGATTAGGAAACTGATCTCTTTACTTTTCCATATGGTGGTGAGTTTTGTCATGGAAGATGTTGCCATGACTAGTCTGACTTTGATTTCTGTCGTTGATCGCACGTCCTTTGTGAGTGTAGCGCCAAGGTATTTAAAAGCATCTACCTCCTCCAGTTGCTGGCCGTTCATGTAAATTTTAGCGGTGGCGTTGCTCGTGCTGTTCACAAGTACTTTACTTTTCTCCGAGCCCACCTCCATCCCATATGCTCCACTCTGTTCTCAAGTCTGGTCGTAAGATCTTGCAGCTCTGTGTTACTTCCGCCCATGAGTCAATGTCATTGGCAAACCGCAAGTTGTTGAGGGTCTGCCACCAATGGGAATGGTAGAGTGAAGTCTCTCATAATGTTTCTAAGAACAGATTAAACAGGACTGGAGATAACAGGCATCCTGTTGGACCCCAACTGTGTTTGAAGTAGTCTCCGACCTGATTGTTCAAAGGACTGCACTGCTTGCAGTGTTGTATAGTGCTTGAATGTTTGCACTAGTCCTTCTTCAAATGCCAAACATTCTGAGGACCTGCCACAGGCCTTCGTGCCATACTCTGTCGAAAGCCTCTTGAAGTCGATGAAGTTGTGGAACAGTCTCTCTGATGTTAAGATATTTTCCATCAGATGTGGCAGTTACAAATCTGTTCGATTGTGCTCCTCGCCTGCCCTGAACCCACTTGTTCCTCTGCAAGGTTTTCTTCTGCTCCTTCTTGAGTCGATTCAAAATAACTTTGAGCATGATCTTGCTGGCGTGGCTCATGAGGCTGATTGTCCTATAGTTTTGGCATTGGCGTAAATTCCCCTTCTTGGGCAGGGGTATGATAAGTGATTGTGTTCATTCTGTTGGCCACTGTTTTGTCTCCCAAATCTTCTGACAGATAGCTGTAACATGTGTGATAACTGTTTTGCCACCATGCTTGAGCAGCTCTGCTGGTATGTTGTCTGCTCATTGGGACTTTCCTACTGGTAAGCTGCGGATGGCTTCTTCCACTTCTTCCCTCAGTGTAAAAATATTTCTGTTACAATTTGCAGCTACAATTTTATGGCTGCAAAATCAATTTAGTTCTTTAAAATATAAAGCTGATATCACAGATCTGTGAAAAGATTCTCGGGAACAATGAAACATAAACCTTTAAGTACATCATGCAGTGACTAGCCAACATTGATATTCTCCACTACTGTCATTTTGCAAAATCCATTCATACAAATGTGAACAAAAAATCAACAATAGAATTTCATTACAGTACATATTTTGGAGTTTGTGGAAGCACCGCTTCATAATTATCACTTCAAAAATACATGTATAGGTACACAATACCTCAACCTTCAAAATATTGGCTAGATAACGATACCAGGTAATGGAATGCCAAAATGCCACAAACCACAAAAACATCAACAGGCGTAAGTATAGCAATTACACTTTCTTCCAAAAAATGAATATCCCATTCTGTTATATGGTCCGTTAAAATAATTGTACTAGGTCCCCGCCCCCCCACGACTCACCACCCCCCCACCCCCCCCACCCCCAGCCCGCTTCCCACCACCCCCCCCCTCACCCCCCACCCCCCTTCCCTTCACTACCCCCGCCGCCCCCCCCCCCCCCCCCTACCGGGGAACACAATTAGCACCCAGCTATCAAACAACCTCGGATTCAGAAAATCCGATTTCTAACAAAAGTAATGCTACTTCATTGAATTACAGACAAGAAATGATATTATATAAACCAACCAGTTGTAAGCATGTATAAACTAATTAACACAAACCACAGCGTATCCTTCCGAAGAAAGATAACCAAATCCGAAATCAGAACACTAAGAAATGTTGAAGAAGAACCAGAAAAAACAAAGGAGCCATAACAAAGCATCTCGTCAAGAAACACAAAAATCACAGAATGAATCGTATTAGATGAAGGATGGGGTATTCAGTTAGTAAAATTAAACCACCTTAAAGCAAGAAAGGGACCAAGACGTGGAGAGGGTAGCGTGTCCTATTTTGTTCCTCTGCTGCCAGAGTGGACGGTCCACAACCCCCCTCTGCGTTGCGCCAAGGTAACAACGAGCTAGTGGGAGATGTGAACCCGCTGCATCATGAATGGGTGCAGTAGTGGAAGATGGCCTCCTGCTCATGGCTACTGGGTTGTCCCGCTACTTCACAGCGATGGGTGACCATCAGTCCTCCTTTCGTTCTGCACAGCCATTGGCCAGCAGGGAGACCCAGGGATAACCAATTAGCGTCACGTATCGGGCGGAGGACAGAACCCTCCAACTTCCCCCCCCAGAATGTCAGACATGAGTGAGACAAGAGGTCATACACGGCAGAAACACCCCCCCCCCTCCGTCTCAGGTGTCAGTAGTGTGGATTTAAAACCAAATTCAGCCACCTCGCCACAGGTGAACCCCCACACACCCAACGCGCAGATCCTTCTCACGGGGACGTGCGCCACTTATGCTGGTGCAAAGAGAAAAGCTTCAGAGCTGACCTGCGTGACACTGACCCTAGACAGACCCCTTAAATGAGAAGGTTGCACCATCAGACCAGACAGGACTTAATATATGCTGCCACAGCATCATGATGTGTAAGACTCATACACCTGTTCTTAATAAAGGGAAGGAAGTCAATGAGGGCCCACCCCCAACACCCGAATTCGTGTAAACCGCACCTGATGAATCCCTCACACTGGCATGATCAACAAATCATAGCAATGCAAGCCAGCTTAGAGATACCCTCAGACGAGCAGATATAACTCAATAATGACGCCTGCATAGCCGACTGAAATGAACAGCAAGTTTTCCCAAAGTCAGACCTGAATGTTCAGCGAATAAAATATTGTCCCTCATACATAAATTAAATGAACTGACGAAAGAACCCACAGACACGTTAGTTTGAAACCCTCGTATAATACCCTAATACAGACAGACAAATATTTTCAGCTACTAAGACCTAAGTCAGATGATTGTTACAGCATGTTTTGTTCCCACTGACACATCCAGAAAGTACGCGTGTTGTCCTATGTCAAAGTAGAGTATCCGCGTGGTTGTCCCTATGTCCCCAGACTGTTTGGTTCCCGTTGTTGTTCTAGTGTCAGGACTGTTAGTTCAGTTATTGTCCCTATGTCAGGACTGTTAGATCCGCTTGTTAGTCCCTATGGGCAGCCTGTGTACTAGTTCAGATAGTTGACCAAAGATGTCAACAGTTAGAAAGTTCCGCTTGTTGTATCCTATGACAACAGTTTTTTGTTAGCTTTTAGTCCCTAAGAAGATGTTTGTTCAACTTTGTGTCCCTATGTCAGATGTTTTGTTCAGCTAGTTGTGACGCTCTGTCAGTACAGAAATAACAGCTGTAAGTCCTAGTCAGACTGTTTGTTTCAGGCTTGTAGTCCCTATGTCAGACTGTATGTTCAGCTTGATGTCCCTATAACAGACTGATGATCGCTAGTGTCATCAAGTGTCAGACTGTTAGAAAAACAGCTTGAAGTCCTAAGTCAGACTGTATAGTTCAGCATGAAGTCCCATAAGTCAGATGATTGAACAGCTTGTAAAGTCCCTATGTACAGACTGTTGATACCGCTTGTTGTCCCTATGTTCAGAACTGATAGAATCAGCTTGTAGACCCTAATACAGATTGTTGGATCAGCTTGGATGTACCCTATGATCAGTACAGTTTGTTACAGCATTGATGTCCTATGTCAAGACTGTTGGTTCAGCTGAGATGCCAATTTCAGCTTGAGGAGTTCAGTTGTTGACCCTATGTCAGACTGTTTGTTCAGCTTTGTTGCTCCCTCAAGTCAGATCCTGTAAGTTCAGCGTGATTGTCATATGACGGACTGTTTGTATGCCCACGTTGACACACACGATTACTTTGTTACCTAGTCTCCCCCCCTTGAGTAAGTATTGTTTAATTGACATGCATTTTGTCTTCCCCCTAGGTAGTGAAACGAGCTATCCACTGTCTTGGCTGTCCATCCCTGGACTGTCCCACCCGTGAGCCCTGACAAAAGTCCACTCTGTCCACGTGTGTAATTTGTGTGGCGTTTTTTTGTTTATTATTGTGACTGGTGTGTGTGTGGATGTGTTGTGTAGAAGTATTGTAGTGTTTTGTGTTGTGTGTGTGAGTGTGTGTCTGTGTGTGTCATTCAGCCTTGTTCAGTGTAAATGACAGGTTGCCACCCGAGTCGGAGGTTTATGGCCCAGTTTGAGATATGCAAGACACAGAGAAAGACTCTCTGTGACGACACCCTCCATAATGTCTAGTTTACCATAGATTGCCATTTTCATCTAGTAGTACCTGTAGAGAATCTAGTTATTTCTGCGGTACCGTCATTCTGAGGTCCACACAGCCTGATGTCCGCTGAATTGCTGCTGCACTGTCTGAATAGTTTCCCTACTGGCCTGCACCCGTCTGTACATCTGTTGTTGACTGAGTGCACAGCCCTTTTATTTCATTCAGCTATCTTAAATGATGCTCTAGTATCATCAAGACGGGCTAGCAATGCTGGTAAATAACATTGCGTCACATTGAAGATCAGGTTTAGCTATCCCGTATTTCAAAGTGATATTTTCCTATGGTGTTAAATCAGAGCCAGACTCCACACATTCCAAAAGTCTTCAGATCGCGACCAATACCAAAGGTCCCAAGATCGAAACAGACGCAGAAACAACTTGACGCACAGGATTAATCAGAGTTTGTTTTCATAAGAGCAGGCCAATTGTGGTGCCGTGGGGACACGATGACAACTTTACAAATTCCGCATATACGACGGGGATGGATGGTAAAAAAAACCATGAGAGCTTATTCCATGAAACGAAAAAGAGAATAAAATATTAAAAACACAAAAATAACTACAGATGGAAGAAAGTTTATTTTAATTATAGATTGTTATTCAAACTGAAATCACTGAGAGTCCATAGCTACTTTAACTCCACTTCTCTGAACGGCACTGTCAGTGGGGGTTGGACACCCGTTATACTCATTCCCACAACGACCCAGAGGTGTACAACTGACACATGTATAAAAAAAGTGTGAAGACACAGACTCCAGTGGATTGAATAGTCATGTCATATAAATGCCACAATAACTTGCACAACACACCAAGGAAATTTCTAAATACAAGTATATGTACAATAGCGTCATTTTCAGGGACAATAAAGAACCAGAGCCCAAAGCGGAGCTTACAAAATAGGCCAGTTTAGGACTGCCTCACACAGCATGTCAGATGTCGATGACACCTTTGCAGCCTCCTCGCTACACTTTGTTCTGAACTGCTTGACCCGCCCTGTGTCTTTGCTCTCACGACTGCACCAAATAACATTTGCCAAGTTCAGGACCTGATGTTTGCAAGTCACCATGTTGCAATGTGTATTCCTTTCCTCGCTATTAAAAGTATCACCATCACTTAAAGTATAATTTCAAAGCTTTGCACACACTGACAAATAAGCAAAAGACAGAGCATACAACAGCCCAACCATCTCCTCAACGCATTATTAGGCGGCCCTCCTGAGCAGCGAGAGAGAAGAGGAGGGAAGGGAGAAAATGGTTGGGAGATCAGGGAATGAGGTAGGAGATGGAGTAATATGAAGACAGATGAGAGCAAATGCGACGAGCTGGAGAGATAACTGATGATATAAGAGAGTGAAGAGAGAGGAGGAGGAGATGAGAGAACGCTGGGTTGCCCGCTCAAGTACCCATGACGGCACCATAGCGACAGGCAAAGAACATGGTTATATTATTGACTTTGTAAGCAAAGCAGCTCATTCTGATTAGAGAAAAAATCACACATGCTGCAGGACAAGACCCAAACAAGTGGTAGTTAGCACTTGGTGCCCCCCGAGGGCAGCAATGCAACTCGAGCACTACGCCAAGACTAGGATCACTGCCCACCACCCGGCAAGTCGTAAAGGCGAACTAAGGTCGTGGACCCTTCCCCCAGGTTAGAGGGTTAGACACAGGGCTAACAGACCCTGTACTGTAAAAAAAGTTTTGTTACGGAACCCTGGCCCACAAACAAAACAACTACTAAGGGTCGACGATGTAATTTAGGGTCCTGAGTGACTTCATATCGGAGATCACGGACGATAACGCAAGAATGACAGTGGTTGAAACTAGCCCGAACGAAGCCACAATCGACAGGAAAGCAGAGTCTTAGTACCCAACTAAGAACCAAATAGGAAATGGGAATGTAAAGCCCCTGTTGAGGCAGGACAATAGCCGACAAGTATACAGCATGATGAGACCCAACTAATATACAAATTCTCGGCAGTCAGTGAGCTGAAAGCGACGGACAGATCAGGCAAACTACAGAGCCAGCCCAGGAGAGACAAGTTGGTAGAGATGACAACCAACACCATGAGGGAGTACAAATATCCAGAGAGAAAGAGAAATGGAGAAGTGCCTATGAGGTGAAACCTATCAAACAGTTAGATGATGAGTTAGAATATGAAGGTAAAACAAGCTAATAACCACAATCAGATACCAGTGCCTATGACACCACAACGACAGTGGAGAAGAAAAAAAAGATACCTTTTATGAACAATTAGCTTGGAAATGAAAAAAAAAAAGAACACCAAACATGACACTGAGGAAGTGAAGGGCTGACCTAAATTCAAAAGTCGGAAAAGACCCAAACAACCAGAATACGAGCCAAGGGGAAAAGAAGGATGTGGCTAGCATAAATGACAACGGAGAAGAGATTGGTGGATTCTGCATGACAAACAAACTGGCCATTAGAGGACATTATTTGCGCAACCAAGAGAATCCACAAGCTTCCTTGGTGTTCCCCAATGGAAGAGACAACAAAAACCAGATCGACACTGATGTCAATGGGAACATGGAGGAGATCGCTCCTTAGATGTAAAGTTAAGGAGAGGAGCCGATGTTGGCATTTGGATCACACAAGTACTGACCTAAAGTTGAGCTAGAGAAAAAAGGATTAGGTAAACCAAGACAACCAAATTTGATGTGGAAAAGAGCAGGAACACCAAGTAAAGAGTGTTTCACCTCCGTCAAAAACAAGTTCCAAGACACTGGCTGGATACAGCAAAACTACACATCAGACACGAAATATAAACACCAAGTGGAAACAAGTCAGGATGAGCCCTACACACAAGCCAAGTGAAACCGTGCTAGTGACAGAGACAGAGGAGAGAAAAAGGTGGGATAACAGCAGACTTATCCATGGCAAGCCATCGAGGATGCAGGAGGAAAATGAATAAGAAAAAGCTTGAGGAAAAAGAGTCAGAGCGGATGATGAGGAGAGGTACAAACAACAGTAGAGAGAAGCAAACCAAAACTGTGAGAGAATACCACGACAGACAGTTACCTACTGGAATGGAAATAGCAGCCAAAGGCAGGGAGGGCCTCCAACAGAGGGAGGATGATGATCAAGAACATGATTATAAGTCACTAAGAATTGATCATAGGCGAAGTACCAGTGGCCAATCGAAAACCAAACAAGAAACAAGGCCCAATAAAAACCACAGAGCAGAAAAGAAGGCAAGATTGGCAGACATTACAGCAAGTCTCAAAGCCACACACAAGAAGCGCGAGAAGATTACAATTCCTACAGAAGCCGAACTCAAGTGAACAGCACACACCAGCGAAGAAGAGATTATAAGTCAACAAAACATCACTAACAAGAAAGGAAAAAAAGCCCTGTCCAAGGAACACAACGCAGGATAATACAAGCAGATCCGTATATAGAACTCAAATTAACTACAGCCACTACTTTGCAGCTCAAAAAGGGAGAGAGAAAGCTACAGCAGCTTGGACAGAAGTCATCGATGAAGAACCCAAGAGAAAGGAGCCTGAAACAATTGAAACTAATCTGGAGAAGATCACTCTGCTATCTGAACCCCAGCAAGATCAGGCAAAGATCATAATTTTATTTGAACAGACAAATCTCAAAGGCACTGAGGACAACAACTCCAAGAAAGGAACAGCAGGTTTAAACGACCAGGAAGAAGAATGCATAGACCAGAACTTCACCTGCGCAAACATCATTCGAACAGTGCACGGCAAGCAGAGACAGCTGTATATCAAACCTATGTAGATTTTGAAAGCCTTTGACAGCATATATCGAGAAAGTAGTATGGCACATACTCTGAGCATATAGAATTCCACAGGAGATTGTCCAAGTCATTAAGAGCTTCTACAACAACTTCACGTGCAGAGTAGAAACAGCAAAACCAGTTTCAGTGTACAAACCGGCGTAAGACAAGGCTGCCCCCATGTCAGCACTACTCTTCAACCTGACAATTGATTGGGTGATGAGACAGACAAACAGCTGACCAGTCACGGGGCATCAGAGTGCACCCCCTTCTCAACGCTTGAAGACCTAGACTTTGCCGACGATATGGCACTGCTCTCACATACCCACCATCAAATTCAGAGAAGACATCCCGTCTCAGCACTTTCGCACAGCAAGTAGGCCTGAAAAATCAGTCAGAGAAGACAGAGGTGAGCACTGAATGTTCAGAACCCCTCACCGGTCACAGTGAATGAGAAGACTTACCAACAACTGAAGAGTTTACGTATCTCGGGAACACTGTTAGGCATGATGGGAGCAGGCAGCAACATAAGAACCGGATTAGCATAGCAAGAAATGCTTACAGAAATTTGAACAATGTGTGGAAATCGTTCCAGTACAGCACCAGGACCAAACTAAGACTATACCAGAGCTGTGTACTTTCCACCCTTTTGTACAGCTCGGAGTGCTGGAGGATGACTGAGAGTGACCTCGACAAACTATCCACATTCCACACGAAGAATCTCAGAAGAATCTTGCGCATCTTCTGGCCTGAGACCATCTCCAACCATGAACTTTTTGCCCATTGCAACCAGGAAAGCATGGACACCATCATCATGCATAGGCGATGGGAATGGATAGGGCATATCTGCCGTTGGGAACAGGGAAACATTGCCCGAACAGCCCTCCACTGGACACCAGAGGGGAAACGCAAATGAGGACGACCCAAGAACACTTGGCGTCGGACTATCGAAACAGAGCTTAAGACCTTCCAACATACCTGGGGAACCATTCAGAAGCTGGCCCAGGACAGACAGGAGTTGAGAACATTTGTTGCTGCCCTACGTGCCAATAAGACACAAAGGCATTGATGTTGATTGATGAGGATGGCTCTTGGGTGACGCTGTTCCGTGCAGATATTTATATGCAATGCTTTGAAGTGGTACTCCATGCAGCACAGTACCTGGTATGGTGGTAGCTTTATCCTCTGTTCTGAGGAGATTACTTACCTCAAGAAGTTGGCAAATGAGAACAATGCTGACACCAAAGATAAGGAAACGATCATAAGATGAACAATTGCCCAGAAGAATCATCACCAGTTGCTAATATCTGGATGATTTATATTTCTGTCATGGTCCAGGCCAAAATGTGTGTCCGTTATTGACATTTACAATGCGAAAGTCTACAATGGAATATTGTTATTTTGTACAATGTTATGTTGAGATTGCCTTCAGCAAAAACAAGCTCTTAGCATAATGACCTGCACTCTCCTCTAAAGAGCCAAACAAAATAATCTGAAGTCGGAGTGTGGCTGCCAATATGCCTTCAGCGCCTAGGTTTTCTTACAGTTCTTCATTAAAGCATTGACGCTGGGGGCAACAGCTAAGTGAGAGGCTGTATGATCAGTGGCTTTTCCACTCATGGCATTCCACTTTACAGCTTAATCTTTAGTGAGTGACTGATTCTCTGACTAGTAGTCTTAACTTGCAAAATGCTCATGTGCTGCAGCCCTGGGGGCTGGCTGACCTTTGGAGAGCATCTCCACCACTGACTCTGTGTGATGTGGGCAAGACATCTCCACTATAATCAATTTTCTGCCCAATTTTCAAAACAGCAGCTTACTCCTGAGCTGTTCTGGAGGCCATTGTCGAAGACAATGGACAAACATATAAAGCCTGGAACTTTAAACAGTCCTACCCGCAAACTTCCCTTTAAGTGTACAGTTTCAATCCCACAGTGATTCCCAGTTGAGTCATAGTGCATATTCTGGAAACACCCGGGATGCTAAACTGGGGAATGTGCAAAAATAATTGCTACAACAAAGAGCAACAACAACAACAACAATAGCAACAACAACAACATCCTCTGTTAGGTCAGATACCTGTGTTGGTGACCCAAACTTGATGACCTAAGTCAACTACACACTGCACATTGTTCAGGGGCTTTGCCATCCCCATCAACTGCACTGGTGTTTCCCATACATGCCCACACTGGAGTGTCTCTTCTTGTTTCTCTTTCAGCTATAGGCTGCTGCTTGCTGATCACACGTTTTTCCTAACATACAGTGGCTTTTTATCTCAAGTCAAGCTAGGGGAGACAAGTCGAAGCAGAAGTAGTGTGGTATAAGAAGAGGTTCGCTCTAGGGACCCAGGCTCTGCACTGACCACACTGCACTGCCACAGCCATGGTGCTGTGTTATTCCTGAAAATGCCAACTGCAAAACTTTTTGACAGAACGTTTTTTAGTGGACACCAAAAGAAATGAGTAGAATAAAGAAAAAGCAGCAAAAATGGAAGTCCCCAAACCTAAGCAGATGTGGCCATGAAGATGTCATGCTGTAGTACGTTCACTTACTGCACCAGGTTTGAGGTGAAGCAGCAGAAGCAGAAGAAGACAAAGAGGTCCAGCCCAGCAGTGCACATAGTGTTGCTCTGTACTTTGTGCCAGTGACCTAATACACAAAGAAGTTCATGCAGGACTGAGGTAAGAGAACAGTGCTGCAGCGCCAGCTAAATCCCCAAATAAGCAGGACTGAGGTAAGAGAACAGTGCTGCAGCGCCAGCTAAATCCCCAAATAAGCAGGACTGAGGTAAGAGAACAGTGCTGCAGCGCCAGCTAAATCCCCAAATAAGCAGGACTGAGGTAAGAGAACAGTGCTGCAGCGCCAGCTAAATCCCCAAATAAGCAGGACTGAGGTAAGAGAACAGTGCTGCAGCGCCAGCTAAATCCCCAAATAAGCAGGACTGAGGTAAGAGAACAGTGCTGCAGCGCCAGCTAAATCCCCAAATAAGCAGGACTGAGGTAACGAGAACAGTGCTTGCAGCGCCAGCTAAATCCCCAAATAAGCAAGGACTGAGGTAAGAGAACAGTGCTGCAGCGCCAGCTAAATCCCCAAATAAGCAGGCATGAGGTAAGAGAACAGTGCTGCAGCGCCAGCTAAATCCCCAAATAAGCAGGACTGAGGTAAGAGAACAGTGCTGCAGCGCCAGCTAAATCCCCAAATAAGCAGGACTGAGGTAAGAGAACTGTGCTGCAGCGCCAGCTAAATCCCCAAATAAGCAGGACTGACGTAAGAGAACAGTGCTGCAGCGCCAGCTAAATCCCCAAATAAGCAGGACTGAGGTAAGAGAACAGTGCTGCAGCGCCAGCTAAATCCCCAAATAAGCAGGACTGAGGTAAGAGAACAGTGCTGCAGCGCCAGCTAAATCCCCTAATAAGCAGGACTGACGTAAGAGAACAGTGCTACAGCGCCAGCTAAATCCCCAAATAAGCAGAACTGAGGTAAGAGAACAGTGCTTCAGCGCCAGCTAAATCCCCAAATAAGCAGGACTGAGGTAAGAGAACAGCGCTGCAGCGCCAGCTAAATCCCCAATAAGCAGGACTGAGGTAAGAAACAGCGCTGCAGCGCCAGCTAAATCCCCAAATAAGCAGGACTGAGGTAAGAGAACAGCGCTGCAGCGCCAGCTAAATCCCCAAATAAGCAGGACTGAGGTAAGGGAACAGCGCTGCAGCGCCAGCTAAATCCCCAAATAAGCAGGACTGAGGTAAGAGAACAGCGCTGCAGCGCCAGCTAAATCCCCAAATAAGCAGGACTGAGGTAAGAGAACAGCGCTGCAGCGCCAGCTAAATCCCCAAATAAGCAGGACTGAGGTAAGAGAACAGTGCTGCAGCGCCAGCTAAATCCCCAAATAAGCAGGACTGAGGTAAGAGAACAGTGCTGCAGCGCCAGCTAAATCCCCAAATAAGCAGGACTGAGGTAAGAGAACAGTGCTGAAGCCAGCTAAATCCCCAAATAAGCAGGACTGACGTAAGAGAACAGTGCTGCAGCGCCAGCTAAATCCCCAAATAAGCAGGACTGACGTAAGAGAACAGTGCTACAGCGCCAGCTAAATCCCCAAGTAAGCAGAACTGAGGTAAGAGAACAGTGCTTCAGCGCCAGCTAAATCCCCAAATAAGCAGGACTGAGGTAAGAGAACAGCGCTGCAGCGCCAGCTAAATCCCCAAATAAGCAGGACTGAGGTAAGAGAACAGCGCTGCAGCGCCAGCTAAATCCCCAAATAAGCAGGACTGAGGTAAGAGAACAGCGCTGCAGCGCCAGCTAAATCCCCAAATAAGCAGGACTGAGGTAAGGGAACAGCGCTGCAGCGCCAGCTAAATCCCCAAATAAGCAGGACTGAGGTAAGAGAACAGCGCTGCAGCGCCAGCTAAATCCCCAAATAAGCAGGACTGAGGTAAGAGAACAGTGCTGCAGCGCCAGCTAAATCCCCAAATAAGCAGGACTGAGGTAAGAGAACAGTACTGCAAGCGCCAGCTAAATCCCCAAATAAGCAGGACTGAGGTAAGAGAACAGTGCTGCAGCGCCAGCTAAATCCCCAAATAAGCAGGACTGAGGTAAGAGAACAGTGCTGCAGCGCCAGCTAAATCCCCAAATAAGCAGGACTGAGGTAAGAGAACAGTGCTGCAGCGCCAGCTAAATCCCCAAATAAGCAGGACTGAGGTAAGAGAACAGTGCTGCAGCGCCAGCTAAATCCCCAAATAAGCAGGACTGAGGTAAGAGAACAGTGCTGCAGCGCCAGCTAAATCCCCAAATAAGCAGGACTGAGGTAAGAGAACAGTGCTGCAGCGCCAGCTAAATCCCCAAATAAGCAGGACTGAGGTAAGAGAACAGTGCTGCAGCGCCAGCTGAATCCCCAAATAAGCAGGACTGAGGTAAGAGAACAGTGCTGCAGCGCCAGCTAAATCC
>CM054162.1:617958-627112 GCA_028751875.1 Rapana venosa
TTTCTCTCTCTCTCTCTCTCTCTCTCTCTCTCTCTCTCTCTCTCTCCTCTCTCTCTCTCTCTTTCGTTCACACACACACACACACAAACAAACACAAAGAATAAATAACTTTTTTTTAAAAATAATAAACCGATTCCACACACACACACACCCACACTCACACACTCTCTCTCTCTCTCTTACACTCTCTCTCTATCTCTCTCTCTCTTACACACACACACACACATATTACACACACACACCCACACTCACACACACACACACACACTCTCTCTCTCTCTCTCTCTCTCCATCTTACACACTCTCTCTCTCTCTCTCTCTCTCTCTCTCTCTCTCTCTCTCTCTCTCTCTCTCCACACACACACACACATACACATACACACACAGAGAAGAGATGTTGCTTGCTAGTGTTTTTGTTTTCAGTCTTTTAATTTATTGTTCGACATAAGTATGTGTTTGATATTCATTCCTTTCTTTCCAAATGCTTTAAAGCAATGGTTCAATGCTTTTTTTTGGTTCTGTATAGGTTTGAGCGTTTCTGAACCGCTTTTGGCACACAATTGTTAAAATAGCTCATTAGGATGGAGCAGATTTATAAACTGTCTGGAAGACATCGAAATGATTGTTTTTCTTCAGTTTTATTTTTGTTTGGAGGTTCATAAAATAGCTACATTTTGCAAAAGTGATTCATTCTGCTGGCCATGTCGCTAGATACCGCTCAATTATTTAGATGCGTTTACAGAGTTTTGTCTCTTTTTATGAAGTAGTTATATTCTGTGGTCAGTTCTGCTGGCTGTTTGTGTTGTTTTGTTCATCTGTCTTATATGGCGTTGAATATGTTGTGGCTCTACTCTCTTAGACTACTCTGTGAATTCTCTGTGAGGTATACTTGAAACACTAATAAGATCTTTACCACGTCTTTGTAGACTTTAAAAAGGCGCTCGACAGAGCCTGGCATGCAGCTCTATGGGCAACCATGAGGCTGTATAACATCAATGCCAACTTGATCAGAACCATAGAATGCCTCTGTAACAGGGCAACCAGCGCAGTCTACTATGACAGCAACATAGGAGATTGGTTCCGAACCACAATAGGGCCTGCGGGGTAGGTGAAGGTGAAGGAGAAGGTGAAGCATGGAGGACTATGGGGCAAGAGATAACAAGACGTGCGTGGTGTTTCACATAAGATGCCTTCTTATGGGCAGTATAACGGAGTGGTCAAGACATTCGACCTCAATCCCGCTGCAACAAAGTCGTGACACTGGGTCTCCTTGACGTCTGGTGGAGAAAGGGTTGGGGATCTTATAGTCCATGTCCACTTCGAATGCAGACCTGACAGTGCCTTCATTTCATTTGTATACATACGCATGCTTAAGATCAAATATGCAGATTAAAATAATCATATATGATGTCAGCGTCCCGTGAGTTACGGAAACACGAACATAGATAATGATATCCCAGAAGCTGAAGTGCGCTGCTTTCATGGGGTCAGAACACAGATAATGATATCCCAGGAGCTGAAGTGCGCTGCTTTCATGGGGTCAGAACTGACCCATGTCTCCATTGACGAACATGGGGGTCAGAACTGACCCATGTCTCCATTGACGAACATGGGGCAACAGAAACTCCTCATGTGGTATATGTAATTTTACCATGTTTATGGGTTTCCTACAAGAATACAATCTTTACTTCTAAGTGTTGTAACTCATGTGTTGGCTATGCTTGAAACTGTTTCTAATTTGTGGATCACTGTTTTGTACTTTGTTGTTGCTGGGTGTAGTATGCTGGTCTGAGCGTGGTTGTGGTGGTAGTGTGGTGTGTGTGTGTGTGTGTGTGTGTGTGTGTGTGTGTGTGGTGTGTGTGTGTGTGTGTGTGTGTGTGTGGTGTGTGTGTGTGTGTGTGTGTAAGTAGGTAAGTCTTCAATTTTAACGTCTTTCCACTTTAAGTGATACCAGACGGCCCTAAACTAGGAGACTGAATGAAAGAGATGGATAGATAGATAGATAGATCTACTCTGTGTGTTGGGTGCGAGTGTGTGTGTGTGTGTTTGTGTGTGTGTGTGTGTGTGTGTGTGTGTGTGTGTGTGTGTGTGTGTGTGTGTGTGTGTGTAATAAAGAGTAATAACAAGGGAAATACACAAGTAGTATTCTTAACATAAACAGATCAAGAACAACATTTTAAAAACAATAGAAAAAGAAGGGGGGGGGGGGAGGAAAAGAAATTCAAACAGAACTACAACTACAATAAATGCCCTATAGGACTTAACAATAAACCTTTAGCAATGTCAAACGTTAGCTTCACATTGTTCAAAACTTATTCAATGGTATTCTCAGAAAAGGCAGGGAGATAAGTTTTTAAATTCTCACATTCAAGTATGATATGGGTTTTTAAAATATATTCACCACATAAGCATTTAACATCCTTGCGAATTTTTTTTTGGAACGCATTTAATCTTATCCTGAAAAACAATGCCTTGAGTTGTCTTTTTTTGACAGCATTTGCATGAATCTCTAATTTGATAAATGCATTCAATTTAAACGTTTTCCCACTCGGAGTTGAATGTAAAAGCTGTGTGTGTGTGTGTGGTGTGTGTGTGTGTGTGTTGTGTGTGTGTGTGGGTGTGTGTGTGGTTGTGTGTATGTGTGTGTGTGGGGTGTGTGTGTGTGCGTGCATGCTTGTGCTGTTGTTGTTGTGGTTGAGGTCGTGGTTTCTCATTGCGGGAGTTTTGATATCTGCGGCTGGTTCTTTTAAAATGGAGACACTGCAGTGATCGCTGTCTGGACTGTGGAGGAGACTGATTGTTTTGTGTGTGCATGTTCGTGCATACATTGACCTTATTTTAATAAAAAAACTTCGTTTCTTTGCATACCCTATATATACGTCTCACATTGCAACCTTGCATTGTGTTGTCTCATTGGAAAAGGGTTTTAGCCACAAGAAAGCAATAGCTTTTGTTCATGCGGGAAAGATGCGTAGCGCTGCCGTTAGCCTCCTGACAAGTCAGGCCCAGCCCACCGGCACGGGAGATAACTCTTACCTATACAGTCTTCATGGAAACGAGGCAGGTGAATGGACTAACGGACAGAAACAGACAGTGAGGAGGTGACAGAAAGAACAGGGACGATGCCGAAAGTTAGAAGGGGGCAGACAGAGAGAAGCCCTGACCTTCAAGAAGGTGGGGATGCTGTTTGGCCTGACAGGCACCGGCATCTGCACGGGGCTGGACAGCGAGGTAATAGTACACTGGGAGCAGAAGACAGGAGTGTATCCACACTCCCCAGCCGGTCTGCCAAGATGTAGGCACTGTTTTTAGTTCGCGTGTGTACCTGTCCTTTCACTGTTTTTCTTGGGTGGGGGGGGGGGGGGGGGGGGGGGGGGGGGGGGTGGGTGGTAGAGGTGGTGGTTTAAGACAATAGTGTCACTAAAAGTATGAGACATGTCAGAATTGCGAATAACAGCTTGTTTGTAAGATAAAGACAATGTGTGTGATTGCTGTTGTTGGGGGGGGGGGGGGGGGGGGGGCTACTTGTATAGTTTATTTTTAATCTTTTATATCAGGGACAATGGAATAAGCACTCATGTGCTTTTTTTACATCCAGTCCCGTGTGGGATGCCAGTTTTGTGAATTTTGTCATCTGTTTCCACAGGCCACAATGGCTTACTCCTTACGAAAGCGGAACAGGATGTTAACGTATGCACAAGAGTTCTGCGTTGTTTGCACAGGGCTCGGTTTATGTTCTAATCCGAGGACTATGAGAGATGGAGGGTCCCCACAGGAGAATGACGGACAGATGGAAGGGCAGAAGGAAACGCTGGAGACAGGAAACAAAGACAGGGGAAGGAAAAAACACAGAAACCACAGACAGACAGACAGACAGACAGGGGCAGACACAACCCCACAACACACACCACACACACACACAGCCTAAGACACGAAAAAAATGACTAAAAACATGGCGACAGTAAGCAGCTGCTGAAATTTCGCTGGTGTGCTCAAACACCAGTTTGACGCACCAAACATGACCAAAACACGACGTCTACGATCAGCATCGGGCTGCTTTTGAGACCCCTCCAAAAAGAAAAATTTAGGGAGCTTACTGATCAAGACAGCAAAGTCGTCCCTTCAGCCAAAACCAACCAGGCAAAACCAAAATCTTTCAGTCAGGATCTGTAACCAATGAGGACAAAAGTAACGTCCCTGACCACCAACCTGACAGCTCCATGGCAGAACTCAAGCAGGTGATTATGTCGCTCTGTGAGAAAATCACCTGCTTAGAGAAGACTGACTGACCAGGGGCGTCTTCTTAAAACCTGTTGTACTGACCCCAACCCTAGAGGGCCTGGAGGAACGCCTCAAAAAAGGTCAGTGAAGCAAGGGACAGGGAAGAACACTATCCAGAAGCCTGACCAGTTACGTCAAAAGACGGGCATGATGAAAAAGAATTGGCATGACGTAAAATCAAGTTCCAAGATGGAGGATGATTTTCCGACTGTATTTTTCATGACTCTATCCTACAAGGAAACTATAGCAGTCAGCTAGGCCTGTCCTATGGATTCAATGTTAAAAAATTAAAACACCTGACATTGGCCACATCTCCCAGTTAGTGGAATCAAAGTCTGATGCCAAGGCACCACAGTGTATTGTTATCCACTGTGGTATCAATGATCTGAAAAAGACATCCACAGGAGGCCAGTCGGATAATGATACAACATGTAAAAAATGTAATGACCTCATTCCCTGACACCAAAATTGACATCAGCAAGATTGCACCTGTCAGGATGCTTATCTTCAGAATGAAAGCAGATGTTTTTAATTTCTGTGACTTGTTCTGACATGTTTGGTATGAAAAATGTCTCCTTCATCTTTTCACATGTCAACAAAATTCCATTCAATCACTTAAAAGACTCTCTTCATAAAAACCCAAAGGGGTTTCAGCATTTTCCCAATTTCGGAGACATGTGCATGCTTTGTCCTGGGAAGACCCCAAAAGGGGAAAACCAAAGACGCCCAAAATTTTAAACAAAAAAAAATTGGTTTTATAAACCCTTCACCCAGTTCCCCTTTGTCTCTGAAGTTTCCCCGCCACCCCCACCCCTCCCCAAAGCCAGGGCCTTTTCCCTTTA
The DNA here is from genome assembly GCA_028751875.1 of Rapana venosa. Taxonomy (NCBI): domain Eukaryota; kingdom Metazoa; phylum Mollusca; class Gastropoda; order Neogastropoda; family Muricidae; genus Rapana; species Rapana venosa. The sequence goes on from CM054162.1 coordinate 623,082, forward strand.
CCCAGAGTCCCAGTTCCCATGCTGGGGGACGAAAAGAGCCCAGCACAATTACTTTGATTTTCTGAAACCCTTTTTGATGGAAAGTTTGTAAAATCAACTTGTAGTCCCACTACCCTTTGCTGGGTAAAGGGTTTTATTTTTTTGTTTTTTTTTTAAAATTCCCCCGAAGATCTAGCGTTTTATTTGGGACTCCCGTTTTTGCAGTGTTTATTTTTTGCAAAAAGACCCAAACCCAATTTGGGGACACATAATTTTTAAATTTTTTAATTTTTTTAAAATGTTTTGCTTTTTTTGCGGTTTAGAGTTATTGTTGTCTTTTTCAATTTTTTTGTTGATATTTTAAAAAAAGTTGATTTGTTTTTTAAAATGCCTACCCGATCTAGATTAAAGCCCAACGTTTTAAAAACAAAATCTAGGGGAAACGCAAAGATCTATTTCCACTAATCTACATTATCTAATCCAAATCTTTCCCCCCCAACCCAAAATAAATCCCCAAAAGTCCTTGTGTTCAACCCCTAAAATTAAACCCAGGAAAACCTTACCTAAGCTCCCTGGTTACTATTATCCCCTTTTCCATAAAAAGGTGGTTTGCTGCTCCCAAAATCATGCTCCATTCATTGAAGAAGGGGTGGTTTACAGAAAAATGTCCCCTCACAGTGCCCAAACCCAAAGGTCCTAGATATACCCCAATGTGCAGAGCATAAAATTTGGGGGGAAAATTTAAAAATTAAAATACTGTATCTGTATCCCAAACCCTAGGGGAAACCAATGTTAAAAACCCACGAAGGGAAACCCAAAACCCTTTAAAAAAGATAATGAAAAGGGGCCCCCTTTGAAAGGATTTTTTAAATTTGAAATGCCCCTTTTTTTTGGGATAAAGACTTTAAAAAAAAATCCCCATAATCCCCTTTTGTAGAAAACATAGTTGTTTCCCTGCCTGAAACTTACTGAATAAAGCAGAGTTTCTAGAATTCCCGCCTTCCCCCCCTATTTTCGCAGGAGATCAGCCAAAAGATATATCGCAAAAATCCCCCCGCATTACTCCAGAATGGAGTGGTCAAGCACAATGACACCCTTGGCAGCGATCCCCTCCTGCCCCATTACAAGCTTAGGGGACAAACCGCTTCCTGTGACCCCCCGGGAAAAGAAAAATTCCAAAATTTCTTACGAAAAAGCAGACGGGAAAAAAGTTTAAAAGCATTTTAAAACCTTACAAAAACAAAAAGCTTTGCACTGACAACATTGACCATTTTAAATTCCCCGGGTTTTAAGGGAAAAATTTATTCATGCTGCCCCCTTTGCTATCCCCAAAAAAAAAAACCCTTAAAACAAATAAACCCTTTTAAAAAATATCTGGTGGACCCCAGCATGTGGGAAGCAAAAAAAAACAAATACTTAATGTACACAATTTATGTAAAAGAAAAAACGCCCAGAAAATAATTTTAAAACAAAAACAAGAAAAAAATTCATGTAACCTTGTTGTAGCTCAGGCAAAAAGATTTTTTTGGGGACTTTTTTTAAACCACTGAAATTTTTAAAACATAAATATTTTTTTTAAAAGTTTTGGATAAAAAATCCCGAAATGGAACAGGTTTTTAGTTTACCAACTTGTCCCTTTTCAATTGGAGAAAAAAGATTTTCCATCAAAAAATAGAAAAAGGGGAGGGATTTTCAGACATGTTTTTTGAATCAAAGCGTCTTTAATTTTTGTCACTTAAATTCAGGCCCAAGAACAGATGAAGAAAGTAAAACCCGGGAAAGACTGACCCGTCTTGGGCAAACCCGGGTTTATGCCCAAAAAAAAGCTCCAATATCCAAATAGACGAAGTAAAAAATGCGTTTATTCTTTTTTCTAACAAAAAACGTTTTGTCGGGAAAATGCAAATTTTTTAATGACATGTTTTAAAAAATTTTTCCAACAAAAAATTTTTTTTTAAACTCTCCAAAAGGGTATTTAATAAAATTTGGGGGGGGAAGGGGGAGGTATGCCCCCCGTAAAGGGAAGGAGTTTCCATTTTCAAATTTCCCGTTTTATAAACAGGGGAAAAAAATAAAACTGACAAAAAACCAAAACTACAGACCCCAAATTTCTTTTTACCTCTCACACTGGCAAGGGTAATGTAATTAAAATTTTTCTAAAAAAGGGATGTATTTCTGCCATAAAAATAATCCCTGTCAATCAAGAAAGGGTTTTCAAAAAAAAAAAACTGCCATGTAATTTTGGTTGAAAATATCAAACCCCAAAAAAAAAATGCAGATTCAAGAAGAAATAATGTTTTGCAACATTTTTTTATATTAGAAGGGGAAAAATGACCCCAAATTTGGCATGGGTAAATTTTTTAGGCAAAAATAAGAATGAGGGTTTTTTTCGGGGCACTTGTTTTTTTTTATAAACAGTTTTTTTAAAAAAGGGCAGAAAAAAACAAGTTAGGAGCTAAATTTTATATTCAAGTGTTTGATCGTTCATACGGACACCCCAAGGGTTTTGTGAAGCTTATCCAAATTTAAAATCTTGCTGATGATATCCCAAAAGGATTTATCAAAGGATATCTTTTTAGTACATATGCGGATGATAAATGAAAAGGGGGATAAACGTTTTCTTGAAAAGTAAAACACCCCCAAAAAAGATTAAAAATTTCCCTAAAAGGGTATATCCCAAAACCAGCTTGATAAATTGAAAACCTTTAAAAGCTTTAAAAAAGGGGGTTTTCCCTTTGGGCCCAGAAAAAAACCCATGTTAAACTTTTTAATAAAAAGGGCCCCGTAATCCCGGGAAGGGGCCCACCAAAAATTTTAAAATTTGGGGCGAAATAATTGAAAAACAAAAAAACAATAAAGTTTTTTAGGTGTTTTCCCAACCCTTTTAAAGCTAACTTGGGAAACCATATTGGCACTTTTTAAAAAAAGGCAAAAAAAAGTGCTAAAGTTTAATGAAGAAAATTAGTAAACGGGTTTTGGGACAAGACATATTCAATCTAAAAAGTTTAGGTAAAATTCTTTTTTTGTTCGAAAAATTTTCATTTCGGGCAAAAAAATCTTTTTCAGCGCTCCAAAATCTTTAAATTAAAAAGCTACAAAGGGGTAGACTGCAAAGCATACAGGCTTGCACTTGGGTTTCCGTACAAAGATCAACTTTTGGAAAAGTACAATGAAGTTGGTAAAATTTCCCTTTGGAAAGATTACCGCAACAAAGAATGTGCCCCAATATTTTTCTTAAAAACGAAAGACGAAAATTTTTATTTTGGAAGTAGAAATAAAATCTGAACTACAGTTTCCCAAAAGAGGAAAAGAATAACTTCCTTAATGCCCATTAACTCATTGAGGGTTTTGCCGAAAACCCTTTAAACTTTCCGGGAAACCCTTTTTCCCTTTTTGCGACCCCTTTCCGAAGCTTTTTAAAAATCGCCCGGGTTAAAGAAATTTTAAAAAAAAACACAAAGTGATGGTTTTAACTCAGGGGAAGTACCCCCGGCCTGTAGGGAAATTTTTTTCCTAAACGCAAAATTTCATTCCTTGAACCCTTTAAAATTGCCTAGTTTTTAACTGTTGGCCAAATTTTTTTTGACATGTCCCAAAAAGTGATATCTTTGGGAAATTTTTTGACACTCCAAATGTTATGATTCCCCTTTTTAAAAAAATCTGTTGTACAAAAGGTTTAACATCACAAGGATTCAGCAGCTTTTAGGGAACTTTACTTTGGGGAAAAAACATCACATTGCTTGAAGGGGACAGTTTATGAATTTGTTCAAACCAATTTTAAAATTTCCAACCCTTTAAATTTTTTCCCAAAATTTTTTTTTTTCAGCATTCCTTTACGTATTTTGGAAATTTTTTAAAAAAAAAAATTACAAATCATCTATTAAAAAAAAATGTGAAAAAATCCTCCCCAAAAAAAACATTATAAACTTTTCAATAAGTAAAAAAGGGGTATGTTATTTTTATGTTGGGTTTAAATTCTGGAATTTTTCAAAATATAGCCAAAAATCCCTGGGGCACCAAAAAAATGGCGGGGTCCCTTACAAATGCGACTT
>CM054162.1:627612-673312 GCA_028751875.1 Rapana venosa
TGACCACCCCCGGAAACTCCCCATAAGAAGCATTTTAGTAAAAACCCAAAACGCACGTCTTGTTATCCCTTGCCCCATAGTCCCCCATCTTCACCTTCCCTTCACCTTCACCTACCCCGCAGTCCCTATTGTGGTTCGGAACCAATCTCCTATGTTGCTGTCATAGTAGACTGCGCTGGTTGCCTTGTTACAGAGGCATTCTATGGTTCTGATCAAGTTGGCATTGATGTTATACAGCCTCATGGTTGCCCATAGAGCTGCATGCCAGGCTCTGTCGAGCGCCTTTTTAAAGTCTACAAAGACGTGGTAAGATATATATATTTTTGTTTTCAAACTTTTTAAATTTTCGTTTTGCATTTACAAAGAATTACAGACAAAATGTTTCTTTAAAAAAGTACATAAATAAATAAACTTAAGAAAGTACAAATACAATTCTTTTTCATAAACAAGTGATATCAACTGCTTTTAAAGTGCTTAATCAACCAAACACACACACACACAACACACACACATATAAACACCATACACACGCGCGCCCCGGCGCGCGGCGCGCGCGCGCGCGTTTTTCATGCTACGTGAGAAAAACAGCTATCATAGCTATGGGTATCATGCATCGTGAGAAAAACAATTTGTACGCCTCTGCAATTCTGTAAATCTATACCATTGCACTCTTCATTCATGAGGAAGATCACAATGTGCCAGTGTCAGTGTAATTACCTAGTTTATGACAGCATGGTCTTGGAGAGTAAAAACAATGCATGCACAATTCCATCTTTTCTGCTATCCCAGACTGCTTTTCAGCAAAAGCACATGGCCAGACACATGTCTCATTATATAAATGAAATCTGTTTAGTCAAGCAATGTTACTCCATTCAAAAGTGAATTTATCAGGTTGTTTGCAATTTTTGGCATTATATTTTTAAATTTGAAACCTGTATTTCACACTGTTTAAGAAAAACTGTCCATACTGGTAAAATGATTTTCAATTCTGCATCTAAAATATACCATTTGGCAAGAAGGAAAATGAAATCGAAAATAGCATCAGTTTTCATGCATTCTCCACTCCAAAAAGTACAATCTTACGTGAAATTTTCACATTCGTCGTTTTCAAATGGTCTTTGATACTTTTTTCTAAATTTGTCCAAATGTCTTGCTTGGTTCAGCCCCAAAAGAATGTTCGATTGAATCTTTTGTGCTGGGTGCACAGGGGACAACTTGTTGTATTTGTTACACCCATTGCGCACAGAACAACATTAGTAACGACATTCTGTGCACAATTTTTATCTGTAACCATTGTAAATTTGATGTCTTTAATCTTGTGCAAAATACCATTTTCCAGTTGATTTCTTCATTAAGTTCCGTTCCATTTTTTACAGCATTTGGGTTCTGTTTGTTTGACATCAATTTTTCATAGTACAGTTTTTGACCCCCGGTGCACACTATCAAATTGTCTGTATTGCTTTCATTGTGTCTTTTCAACAATTTACATTGTCACCTATTTTGGACTCCTGCCTTTTTTGCAAAGTGTTTGATTTGTTGAGGATTAGCCCATTGAAAGTTACAAAGTCAATACAATTATTCATTTGCTTTAGAAAAAATTTCATAATTAAAAAATCACCATTTTCTTGACAAGATGTTTTTTATTAGATATATCCCCTTTTCTGCTAAAATATTCTTATCAACAACTTTTTTTCCCTAAGTAATGTTTTCTTTATACAAAAGGTTCTGCAAGAAATTCATTTTCATTTTGCGGAGTGATGCAATTTCAGAAAAATTTATAACTTAAAAACATGGGCCCAAAAAGGATTAGCCTTCACAGGCTTGTGCGTTATTGATGGACATAAACAGTCTAGAGTCTTAAGAAATGGGTATTGTATTTCTGCAATACTGGCCCACTTGTGATTAGATTTTCTAACTTTTCTTACCCATGAAAGCTTCAAAGCATATATATAATTTGTATATCAGGTATATTTAGTCCACCTTGTTTTTTGATGGTCTGCACTGCCGTTTTGTCTTCTTATCTTGTCTTGCTTATTGTTCCAAACAAATTGAAAACAAAGTTTCGTAACTGTTTCAAAAAAATGATCTGGGGTCTGGTATAATACCCACAGATGTATAAGCTTGAAAGAATAAGAGACTTTAGTACAGCTACTCTACCTAATGAGTAATAGTTCTTTGTGACCAATTTTGAAAAGCAGTTTAACCTCTGAAAATTTATTATTGAATTTATCTTTTCACATTCTTTTAGTGTCTGGTAACCAAACACCTAATATTTGAAATCTGGAGGGGTTCCAAATCATTTTCAAAGGGGGGAAAAATATTTTGCTGGAATTTTTTTTACTTCCTAATCATATGATCTGGGTTTTTTTTCCTTATTCATGTTTAGTCCTGAAACTACCGAATTGTTCGATTATATGTATGGATGTTAAAACGAGGTCTCATCTCCCGCATTTAAGAGCTGTGTGTCATCAGCAATGAGAAATTTTGTGCTCTTCTTTTCCAATATTGATTCCTTTTATTTCTTTTTTTCTCCTTTATCATTAAGGCCAAAATCTCTGCACAAAGAATAAACAAATAGGGTGAAATCGGATCGCCCTGCCTGCATCCCCTTTCAATTTTAAACCCATGGGATAGTGCTCCCATTTACAAGAACAGTTGATTTGATATTTTTATAGAATTTTTCAACCCAGTGCTTTAAAAACTTTTTCCAAACCCAAACGCTTTTAACACTTAAACATAAAATTCCAGTTGAGAGAGTCGAAAGCTTTTTCAAAATCGATACTAATGAGTAGCCCTGGTTGATTTTTTTATTCAAATAATTGATAAAAATCATAAATTAACCTTATATTTGTCACCAATGTACCTGCTGCTCATAAAGCCTGTTGGTCCTCACTGACTAACTTTGGAAGTACTCTTTTCATTCTATGGCTATACAGGACCCTATCTTATAGACTACATTTTTGGAGGTAATGGGACGCCAATTTTTTTATATCTTTTAGGTTTGTCTCCTTAGGAAGACAATAATCAGTCCCTCTTTTTGTGTGGTTGACAAATCACCATATTTGTAGCTTTCATTTAATGATCTAACATAAATTGTCCTATTTGTTTTCCAGAAAAAATTTTAAAAAAATCGACTGTGAATCCATCTGTGCCCGGACTTTCCGTTTTTCATGTTTTTTAAAGCTGACTTGCTTCCTCAAGTGTAATATTACCGTTTAATGACTCACTTTCTCCTTTGACAGTTTGGGTATTGCTCTTACTAAGTTATCAATTTCACATTCTTCCGTATTTCTTTTTTTATATAAGTTTCATAAAACGAACTTACTTCTTTTTCAATATCTGCCTGGGGTTTCAACATACTGGGCCCCCTTTAGTGACTAACTTTGTCATTTGTTTAGTTACAAAATTTCTTTTCTTAAGTTACAGAAGTACTTGAAAACTTTTCCCCTCTGCTAAACCATCGTGCTTTAGATCTTAGCAATACTCCCCTTTCCCTTCTTTTTGTTTGTATTGCTCGAGCTCCTTTTTTTCTCCTTTATCTGTAAAAAAATATGTTTTCATTTTTATTTTTGATCTTTTCCAGAGAGTGTAATTTTTACAAGTGCATTTTCATTTCCTGCATCTTCATTTTTTCATAGTTGCGTAAATTATAGTTTTGGTTCGTATTTTCATTAGTAGGAAGTCTAGAAAAAGTTTATCTGAAAATTTAAATTCTAATTCTGATTTAGGTTTCATCTTCCAAGTTAACTCCATCATATTTATCCTGACATATTCCTTGGTTACATTGAAATTTCTGAATGAATTTCTTCTACGAAGTTTTTATCTCTAAGCAAGGAAGAGTTAAATTTCCAAAATTCTTACCTTTTTCATTTTGCCAAATTTTTAAAGGGTTTAAAGTTACCCTTGAGTGGTCAGAACGGGATCCAGGCAGGAATCCGTAATTGTCATAATACCAGTACAAACGAGTCTGAAAGCAAAAAGAAATCCAATCTACTCTGTTTAAGTGGTGTTGGTTTTCGCCATGTATACTGCCTTCTCTCTGGATTATTTTCTCCAAATGTCTGCTAAACCAAGCTCTTCAGTCACTCTTTCTAATGCCTCTCTAGCTCTAGGATTATTGATGTGTGTGTATTTATAAAATTTTAGTGTGGGTCTAATGCAATGTTCCAATCCCTACAGCAATAATGTTGTTTGTTTTGTATTTCTCGATTGTATCTTTCAGTGAATGGGAAAGTCAGGGTCGTCTTTATTTGGTCCATACACGTTGACAAGGAGCATGTCCCCTTTTCCCTTTTTGAAAAAATGTAAAAAAGAGAAAATTCCCGTTTTGATCTGTGTACTGCTATGTATTTTAAACTCAAAATTTTTTGCAAAAAGAATGGCTACCCTCTTGAATTCGTCTTTTATGATGCGAAAACACATTTATACCCCCATTCTGCGTTCACTAAATTTTTTTTAGTTTTTTGTCAAATGGGGGTCTTGAAGACAAATATGAGTATTTTTCTGCTTAAAAAAATGAAAAAACATCTCTTCTTTTATGCAATCCCCCCGACCTTGCAATTTAATGAAGCAATTGTGATTTATCCATTATTTGCAGAGTGGGATATTCTTTTAAAGAAACATGACTGGCCAAACCGGGCTGTAGCCACGCTACTAGATACTTTCCAGGAGCACAAAGGATAGTGAAGCAAAATACCCTGTAAGGTAAAGGTACACCTTTTGAAGTTTCAAAACATAGCATGACATCTGCAAATCACACTTCACTCTGAAAAAGAAGAATATAAAGAAAGAAAAAACAAACAAAAACAGAATCTGAAAAACACCCAGAAAAAAAATAAGAAAACTTTTTGTTACTTAACTAACGCAGGTGAGCCCTGGCGCTCAAGATCAGTATTTCACAACAATGACCTAGTCCCCAATTAGGGGGCCTAAGTCCAACCAACCATATTGACCCCACATGGCTGTCTTCCACTTTATAAACACGTGGTAGCCACACAAGCTAGAGTTGTTAGGAGACGCAATTTTAAAAAATGCATTGTTTAGTCAAAAACAAGTAAGCTTTTTCTGCTAAAAAAACTAATAATTAGTGATGGGTTTACAGCCAGCCGACCAAAGGGGGCCCCCAATGAGACTGACCCACAAAATTGGAGCAGGTCAAATCTTTACGAAAATTCTCTGCCCACCTTGATTTGCAATGCAATAATTCAAAAACTCATGCAGCAGGTATCCCAAAGGACCACCCAAACTACAACAAGAAAAAAAACCCGAACAAATGGCAATCCAAACCCCCTTTAAAAAAAGGTTGGAAGACCAAACCCCCAACAACCCGAAAACATATCCACTTTAGATAAAATTGTATCACAGCAAAACACACAAAAAAGTAAATGGCACCTGTGATTGTAATGCACCAAATAAATATGCAAGCAAACAAAAACCAAATTTGCAGTAGAAACATATCATGGAAAAAATATTTACACAAACCCTTTCGCCTTATGCCTTATAGACATTCTCAATGGCAGGGTGCCAAAAAAAAGCAAATCCCCCAGTTTCTCGAAAAAAGGGGGGGGAGGGCGAAAAGCAAAACTCCCACAGCCCCTCCACACGGGCACACACACAAGAGAAGGGAAGGGTGGGGGGGCGGCAAGGAGACCAGGGACAGGAGGTGGTCACCAGCACCCCGTGACGGGGAGATAGGGCTCCTAGTATAGTGGTAAAGATCTTATTAGTGTTTCAAGTATATCTCACAGAGAATTCACAGAGTATTCTAAGAGAGTAGAGCCACAACATATTCAACGCCATATAAGACAGATGAACAAAACAACACAAACAGCCAGCAGTACTGACCACAGAATATAACTACTTAATAAAAAGAGACAAAACTCTGTAAACGCATCTAAATAATTGAGCGGTATCTACCTACATGGCCAGCAGGATGAATCACTTTTGCAAAATGTAGCTATTTTATGAACCTCCAAACAAAAATAAAACTGAAGAAAAACAGTCATTTCGATGTCTTCCAGACAGTTTATAAATCTGCTCCATCCTAATGAGCTATTTTAACAATTGTGTGCCAAAAGCGGTTCAGAAACGCTCAAACCTATACAGAACAAAAAAAAGCATTGAACCATTGCTTTAAAGCATTTGGAAAGAAAGGAATGAATATCAAACACATACTTAGGTCGAACAATAAATTAAAAGACTGAAAACAAAAACACTAGCAAGCAACATCTCTTCTCTTTTGTGGTATGTGTATGTGTGTGTGTGTGTGTGTGTGTGAGAGAGAGAGAGAGAGAGAGAGAGAGAGAGAGAGTGTGTGTAAGAGGGAGAGAGGAGAAGAGAGAAGAGAGAGAGAGAGAGAGAGAGAGAGTGTGTGTGTGTGTGAGTGTGTGTGTGTGTGTGTGTAATATGTGTGTGTGGTGTAAGAGAGAGATAGAAAAGAGAGGATAGAGATAGAGAGAGAGTGTAAGAGAGAGAGAGAGAGAGAGAGAGAGAGAGAGAGAGAGGTGTGTGTGTGTGAGTGTGGGTGTGGTGTGTGTGGAATCGGTTTATTATTTTTTTTTAAAAGTTATTTATTCTTTGTGTTTGTTTGTGTGTGTGGTGTGTGTGAACGAAAGAGAGAGAGAGAGAGAGAGATGAGAGAGAGAGAGAAGAGAGAGACAGAAAGAGAGAGAAAGCACAAATACATATACAAATTATGCGTACACACACACACACACACACACACACACACACACACACTCACTCTCTCACGTACACACACAGTCATGGATACACGAAACACACACACACAAACATAAACACCAACATATGCATACACAAACGCACGCATGCCGAGACCCACACACGCACGCACACACCACACTCACACAAAAGACACCCATACACACAAACATCCGCCTATACACACACGCAAACACACACGAACACATACACACACGAGCACGCACTGAATAAACCACACACACACACACACACACACTGAGACACACATGCACACACAGACGAACACACCCGCACACATACACGCGCACATACACCCATACGCACTGAAAACACACACACTGAAACACACACTGAAACACACACACGCACGCGCGCGTGCACATACACACACATATAAACACACACATGCGCGCGCACCACACACATATATTGAAACACGTGCACATACACACACACGCGCGCGCACTCACTCACGAACGCACGCACGTACGCATGTACGCACACACACATAGTGAAACACACATACACATACACAAACACTGGAATCTCCTCATCTGTGTGTGTGTGTGTGTGTCTCTCTCTCTCTTTCTTTCTCTCTCTCTTTTTCTCTCTCACACACACATGCACATTCACGCGCGCGCGCGCGCGCACGTAAAACACACACACACACACACACATACACAAGCACACACACAGACCTGCATTTGAATAAAACCATTCAAGCACTTGTTGCTTTGTTTCTGCACAGCCACAGGCACAAATTTGCTTGCTAATATCACTGATATTGAGCAGACGTTAATTTAAAGACATGAAGTTTGCTTGCTAATATCACTGATATTGAGCAGACGTTAATTTAAAGACATGAAGTTTGCTTGCTAATATCACTGATATTGAGCAGACGTTAATTTAAAGACATGAAGTTTGCTTGCTAATATCACTTACAGTGTGCAGACGTTAATTTAAAGACATGAAGTTTGCTTGCTAATATCCCTTACAGTGTGCAGACGTTAATTTAAAGACACGAAGTTTGCTTGCTAATATCACTGATATTGAGCAGACGTTAATTTGAAGACACGAAGTTTGCTTGCTAATATCACTAACAGTGAGCAGCCGTTCATTTGAAGACATGAAGTTTGCTTGCTAATATCACTAAAAACAGTCATTAAATTGAAAACATGAAGATTGCTTGCTCTTTTATGTTTACATAAAAAACCTCATCAACTTGCTTACAATTCACAATGGGTTAGCTTGACATATCTTCAAGAGCAGTACCATCAGAGTATTTTATCAGTGGGTGGTGACAGATCAATACAATCGTTTGTATACAGAGTGAAAGAGTAGTGATAGAACTGTACCTTGTTGGGAACCCGTGGAAAATACTTTTCAGAGGACATTGCATTATGACTATCAGAAAATAGTAAACTTATCTATTGTTTCTGGTAATGGTCCTTCACTCTAAAAACTGCTATAGTCACACCTCTACTCAAAAGCATGACCTAGACCCCAACATTCTGAAGAACTATAGACCTGTTTCCAACCTACCTTTTATCTCTAAAGTCCTTGAAAAAATAGTTATAAAACAGTTCAACCACCAATCTTCTCTCCAACAGTCTCCTTCCTGCGTTTCAGTCTGCCTATCGCGTCAACAACAGCACTGAAACTACCTTTGTCCACACCTTTAACACAATTGTACTTGCTTCTGACTCAGGAAAAATCTCAATTCTCACTCTACTCAACTTTTCTCTGCAGCCTTCGACATTATTGACCCCTCTATTATTCTTTCCCATCTTCAAAAAATTGCTTGATGTTACTGGTACAGCTCTCACCTGGTTTACTTCATTTTACCGACCAATTCCAGACAGTCGCAGTAAACAAGATTCAGTCAGTACCTGCCAGACTGGAATGTGTCTTTCAGGGATCTGTTCTGGGCTCTGTTCTTTTCACCCTCTACACCGCTCCTCTGTCGCAAAAATTAACCGTCATTAGATCAGCCATCATTTTTATGCAGATGACTCTCAGATTCTTAGCAGTGACAATCCTGAAAATCTGCCTTCTCTCTTGACAAATATGGCACACTGCTTTCAAGATATCCAAAACTGGATGATGCAGAACAAGTTACAGCTAAATGCAGATAAAACGGAAATCATGCCTGTAAGGACCAAACACAAATTCACTTCCATTACAACAGCTTCAATACAATTTGGGAATGCATCATCCCTCTATCTACTGCTGTGAAGTATCAAGGGTCATTATTGGCAACACTTTCTATGCAAAAATTCATCACCCAAATATGCAAGTCCTGCTCTTAATCAATCGGCATATTAGTGCAATTCGAAAGTTCCTGTCCACAGATGCAACATCGAAACTTATTGCGACTCTCATTCTTTCACATCTGGACTATTGTAATTCTCTTTTGGCTGGTCTGCCAGCATCATCAATCCACCCCCTTCAATGTATACAAAACTCTGCAGCTCTTCTAGCCCTTAGAAAGAAGAAAACTGAGCAGATTACTCCTCTCTTGCTATCTCTCCACTGGTTGCCTATTCCACAGAGAGTAAACTATAAGATCAGTACCCTTTGTTACAAATGTCTCCACAAAACAGCACCTCCTACCTCTGTGAATGTCTTCACTTGTACACTCCTTCTCGTTCTCTCCGCTCTGCAGCAAAAATCATTGTCCAAAACGAATACCTAGATTCATTTAATCCCCCATGGCCCTCGCTCTTTCTCTTTTTCTGGTCCATAGATCTGGAATGACCTCCCTCTCTCCTTCGCCAAAGCCTTCTTGTGACACTTTTAAATCCAGTCTAAAGACATATTTTATTTCAAACCTAAGATTTTCCTCTCCTTCTTCATCTCAGCTTTTCCCGCCTTCAACAGGCGAGATTCTATCACCTGCCATGGGGCCTGTTGTGTGTGTGTGTGTGGTGTGTGTGTGTGTGTGTTTGTGGTGGTGTGTGGTGTGTGTGTTGTATATGTGTGTGTGTGTGTGGTGTTGGTGTGTGTGTGTATATGTGTGTGTGTGTGTGTGTGTGTGCGTGTGTGTGTGTAATGTGTTGTGTGTGTGTGTGTGTGTGTGAAATATGTGTGTTGTGTTGTGTGGTATATTGTGTGTGTGTGTGTGTGTGTGTGGTGTATGTGTGTGTGTGTGTGTGTGTGTGTGTGTGTCAGTCAAGTCAAGGTCAAACTTTTTTTCAGATGGTACATTGAAAAAGCAGTGCATTTGCTTTTTTTCATCAAGCCATCAGTGTGTGTTTTGTGTGTGTGTGTGTGGTGTGTGTGTGTGTGTTGGTGTGTGTGTGTGTAGTGTGTGTGTGATGGTGTGTGTATGTGTGTGCGTGCTGCTGCGTGCGTGCGTGCGTGTGTGTGTGTGGTGTGTGTGTGTGTGTTGTGTCGTACGTGCACATTTGGACATGTTGGAACTATTAATCGTTACTGGTTGCATAACTGTGTAAGAATGAGTTGAGTGCAGCACTTGATTTGTCTCTGCAAGATATAGCGCTAAATAAATTCCAATTATTATTATTATTATATTATTATTATTTTATTATAAAAGTAACAGACTGCCTTATGTTGATCAAGAAATCGTAATCTACAGAATCAATTGAGAGTAGACGCTCAGAAAAAGCATTTTCAGGCCATAAAATGGGTTTGAGTGGCATTGAATGCAGATGAGAAATCAACCAACAGAATAACTATGTACACAGGGGCCAAATTATATTTCTAGTTGAATCAGTGAGGTGGTAAAAACATCATTAGCGCTCCTGTTTATTTATGGGGAAATTATTCCTTTTTTGTTTTCCTTTCATATCTTCATCATAATTTTTAAGAACAAGTGCTGGCTTTTACAGTAGAGCAACTACTTGACAAGACCCATTGCTTCTCTGCAATGCAATGATGGCAAACAGTTCTACTGTTAACTCAAGTGATGCAAACACTGTGTCACCTTTGGCTGAACGCCACTATCCCTGGACAACCCAGACAAGCGATCCCTTTTGAAACGCGCCGAGTTATTGAAGCAGTCAGGTCCATGGTCCTCCTGCCCCTGCTCTACGTCATAGGAGCTCCAGCCAACGTCATCAACATGGCGGTCTTCTTCAAGCAAGGCCTGAACGAGAGAATCAACCTGTGTCTGTTCTTGCTGGCTGTTTGTGATGTTGCTTTCTTGACCTGTGTCCTGCCCATCTCCACGAGTTTCTTCCAGAGTCAGTTTGCAGACAGTGGAGAAACCACGCCAATATTTGCCTACATAGTAAACAACAAGTTGTTGGGTCTTTATGGTTTTTATTATATGTCCATGTTCATTTCAACAGTTCTATCTGCAGAGCGTTGTGTGTGTGTCTTATTTCCATTAGGGGCTCACAGATGTATTCAGACCAGAGTGTTTGGCTCTGTACTGATCCTCAGTGCCTGTGCAGCCGGGTTCTTACGTTTTGTTGTCACTGCCAAGTATGCCTCCGTTTGTTTCTACGAGGTTCGTACAGGGAGAACAACCTGGCAGATCTCTGTCAGTGATTATTTTCTCCAAAACAGGGAGATGCTGAACATCTTGGATGGAATCATCTACGGTTTTTGTCTGTCAGTCGGCTGCCCTGTGATTTCCCTCATCACCACTGTGATCACTGCAGTCAGACTGCATCAAATTGTGCGATGGCGTGAACGTACATCTTCTACCATGTCCAGCAAAGAAATTGGCGTGACAAAAAATGTTGATACATTTGTCATTAGAATTTATTTCCCCAGTGCCTTCATCTCCCTCAGAACACTGGCGATGTTTTATCCTGAACTGCCTCCTGCAGGTCGCTACTCCTGCTTATTTGGGGATTTAGCTGGCGCTGCTGCAGCACTGTTCTCTTACCTCAGTCCTGTTTATTTGGGGATTTAGCTGGCGCTGCAGCACTGTTCTCTTACCTCAGTCCTGCTTATTTGGGGATTTAGCTGGCGCTGCAGCACTGTTCTCTTACCTCAGTCCTGCTTATTTGGGGATTTAGCTGGCGCTGCAGCACTGTTCTCTTACCTCAGTCCTGCTTATTTGGGGATTTAGCTGGCGCTGCAGCACTGTTCTCTTACTTCAGTCCTGCTTATTTGGGGATTTAGCTGGCGCTGCTGCAGCACTGTTCTCTTACCTCAGTCCTGCTTATTTGGGGATTTAGCTGGCGCTGCAGCACTGTTCTCTTACTTCAGTCCTGCTTATTTGGGGATTTAGCTGGCGCTGCAGCACTGTTCTCTTACTTCAGTCCTGCTTATTTGGGGATTTAGCTGGCGCTGCTGCACTGTTCTCTTACCTCAGTCCTGTTTATTTGGGGATTTAGCTGGCGCTGCAGCAGCACTGTTCTCTTACCTCAGTCCTGTTTATTTGGGGATTTAGCTGGCGCTGCTGCAGCACTGTTCTCTTACCTCAGTCCTGCTTATTTGGGGATTTAGCTGGCGCTGCTGCAGCACTGTTCTCTTACCTCAGTCCTGCTTATTTGGGGATTTAGCTGGCGCTGCTGCAGCACTGTTCTCTTACCTCAGTCCTGCTTATTTGGGGATTTAGCTGGCGCTGCAGCACTGTTCTCTTACCTCAGTCCTGCTTATTTGGGGATTTAGCTGGCGCTGCTGCAGCACGTTCTCTTACCTCATCCTGCTTATTTGGGATTTAGCTGGCGCTGCAGCACTGTTCTTACCTCAGTCCTGCTTATTTGGGATTTAGCTGGCGCTGCAGCACTGTTCTCTTACCTCAGTCCTGCTTATTTGGGATTTAGCTGGCGCTGCAGCACTGTTCTCTTACCTCAGTCCCTGCTTATTTGGGGATTTAGCTGGCGCTGCAGCACTGTTCTCTTACCTCAGTCCTGCTTATTTGGGGATTTAGCTGGCGCTGCAGCACTGTTCTCTTACCTCAGTCCTGCTTATTTGGGGATTTAGCTGGCGCTGCTGCAGCACTGTTCTCTTACCTCAGTCCTGCTTATTTGGGGATTTAGCTGGCGCTGCAGCACTGTTCTCTTACCTCAGTCCTGCTTATTTGGGGATTTAGCTGGCGCTGCTGCAGCACTGTTCTCTTACCTCAGTCCTGCTTATTTGGGGATTTAGCTGGCGCTGCAGCACTGTTCTCTTACCTCAGTCCTGCTTATTTGGGGATTTAGCTGGCGCTGCAGCAGCACTGTTCTCTTACCTCAGTCCTGTTTATTTGGGGATTTAGCTGGCGCTGCAGCACTGTTCTCTTACCTCAGTCCTGCTTATTTGGGGATTTAGCTGGCGCTGCTGCAGCACTGTTCTCTTACCTCAGTCCTGCTTATTTGGGGATTTAGCTGGCGCTGCAGCACTGTTCTCTTACCTCAGTCCTGCTTATTTGGGGATTTAGCTGGCGCTGCAGCACTGTTCTCTTACCTCAGTCCTGCTTATTTGGGGATTTAGCTGGCGCTGCAGCACTGTTCTCTTACCTCAGTCCTGCTTATTTGGGGATTTAGCTGGCGCTGCTGCAGCACTGTTCTCTTACCTCAGTCCTGCTTATTTGGGGATTTAGCTGGCGCTGCAGCACTGTTCTCTTACCTCAGTCCTGCTTATTTGGGATTTAGCTGGCCTGCTGCAGCACTGTTCTCTTACCCTCAGTCCTGCTTATTTGGGGATTTAGCTGGCGCTGCTGCAGCACTGTTCTCTTACCTCATCCTGCTTATTTGGGGATTTAGCTGGCGCTGCAGCACTGTTCTCTTACCTCAGTCCTGCTTATTTGGGATTTAGCTGGCGCTGCAGCACGTTCTCTTACCTCAGTCCTGCTATTTGGGGATTTAGCTGGCGCTGCAGCACTGTTCTCTTACCTCAGTCCTGTTTATTTGGGGATTAGCTGGCGCTGCAGCACTGTTCTCTTACCTCAGTCCTGCTTATTTGGGGATTTAGCTGGCGCTGCAGCACTGTTCTCTTACCTCAGTCCTGCTTATTTGGGGATTTAGCTGGCGCTGCAGCACTGTTCTCTTACCTCAGTCCTGCTTATTTGGGGATTTAGCTGGCGCTGCAGCACTGTTCTCTTACCTCAGTCCTGCTTATTTGGGGATTTAGCTGGCGCTGCAGCACTGTTCTCTTACCTCAGTCCTGCTTATTTGGGGATTTAGCTGGCGCTGCAGCACTGTTCTCTTACCTCAGTCCTGCTTATTTGGGGATTTAGCTGGCGCTGCTGCAGCACTGTTCTCTTACCTCAGTCCTGCTTATTTGGGGATTTAGCTGGCGCTGCAGCACTGTTCTCTTACCTCAGTCCTGCTTATTTGGGGATTTAGCTGGCGCTGCTGCAGCACTGTTCTCTTACCTCAGTCCTGCTTATTTGGGGATTTAGCTGGCGCTGCAGCACTGTTCTCTTACCTCAGTCCTGCTTATTTGGGGATTTAGCTGGCGCTGCAGCAGCAACTGTTCTCTTACACTCAGTCCCTGTTTATTTGGGGATTTAGCTGGCGCTGCAGCACTGTTTCTCTTACCTCAGTCCTGCTTATTTGGGGATTAGCTGGCGCTGCTGCAGCACTGTTCTCTTACCTCAGTCCTGCTTATTTGGGGATTTAGCTGGCGCTGCAGCACTGTTCTCTTACCTCAGTCCTGCTTATTTGGGGATTTAGCTGGCGCTGCAGCACTGTTCTCTTACCTCAGTCCTGCTTATTTGGGGATTTAGCTGGCGCTGCAGCACTGTTCTCTTACCTCAGTCCTGCTTATTTGGGGATTTAGCTGGCGCTGCTGCAGCACTGTTCTCTTACCTCAGTCCTGCTTATTTGGGGATTTAGCTGGCGCTGCAGCACTGTTCTCTTACCTCAGTCCTGCTTATTTGGGGATTTAGCTGGCGCTGCTGCAGCACTGTTCTCTTACCTCAGTCCTGCTTATTTGGGGATTTAGCTGGCGCTGCTGCAGCACTGTTCTCTTACCTCAGTTATGCTTATTTGGGGATTTAGCTGGCGCTGCAGCACTGTTCTCTTACCTCAGTCCTGCTTATTTGGGGATTTAGCTGGCGCTGCAGCACTGTTCTCTTACCTCAGTCCTGCTTATTTGGGGATTTAGCTGGCGCTGCAGCACTGTTCTCTTACCTCAGTCCTGCTTATTTGGGGATTTAGCTGGCGCTGCAGCACTGTTCTCTTACCTCAGTCCTGCTTATTTAGCTGGCGCTGCAGCACTGTTCTCTTACCTCAGTCCTGCTTATTTGGGGATTTAGCTGGCGCTGCAGCACTGTTCTCTTACCTCAGTCCTGCTTATTTGGGATTTAGCTGGCGCTGCAGCACTGTTCTCTTACCTCAGTCCTGCTTATTTGGGGATTTAGCTGGCGCTGCAGCACTGTTCTCTTACCTCAGTCCTGCTTATTTGGGGATTTAGCTGGCGCTGCAGCACTGTTCTCTTACCTCAGTCCTGCTTATTTGGGGATTTAGCTGGCGCTGCAGCACTGTTCTCTTACCTCAGTCCTGCTTATTTGGGGATTTAGCTGGCGCTGCAGCACTGTTCTCTTACCTCAGTCCTGCTTATTTAGCTGGCGCTGCAGCACTGTTTCTCTTACCTCAGTCCTGCTTATTTGGGGATTTAGCTGGCGCTGCAGCACTGTTTCTCTTACCTCAGTCCTGCTTATTTGGGGATTTTAGCTGGCGCTGCAGCACTGTTCTCTTACCTCAGTCCTGCTTATTTGGGGATTTAGCTGGCGCTGCAGCGCTGTTCTCTTACCTCAGTCCTGCTTATTTGGGGATTTAGCTGGTGCTGCAGCACTGTTCTCTTACCTCAGTCCTGCTTATTTGGGGATTTAGCTGGCGCTGCAGCACTGTTCTCTTACCTCAGTCCTGCTTTTTTGGGATTTAGCTGGCGCTGCAGCACTGTTCTCTTACCTCAGTCCTGCTTATTTGGGGATTAGCTGGGCGCTGCAGCACTGTTCTCTTACCTCAGATCCTGCTTATTTGGGGATTAGCTGGCGCTGCAGCACTGTTCTCTTACCTCAGCCTGCTTATTTGGGATTTAGCTGGCGCTGCAGCACTGTTCTCTTACCTCAGTCCTGCTTATTTGGGGATTTAGCTGGCGCTGCAGCACTGTTCTCTTACCTCAGTCCTGCTTATTTGGGGATTTAGCTGGCGCTGCAGCACTGTTCTCTTACCTCAGTCCTGCTTATTTAGCTGGCGCTGCAGCACTGTTCTCTTACCTCAGTCCTGCTTATTTGGGGATTTAGCTGGCGCTGCAGCACTGTTCTCTTACCTCAGTCCTGCTTATTTGGGGATTTAGCTGGCGCTGCAGCACTGTTCTCTTACCTCAGTCCTGCTTATTTGGGGATTTAGCTGGCGCTGCAGCGCTGTTCTCTTACCTCAGTCCTGCTTATTTGGGGATTTAGCTGGTGCTGCAGCACTGTTCTCTTACCTCAGTCCTGCTTATTTGGGGATTTAGCTGGCGCTGCAGCACTGTTCTCTTACCTCAGTCCTGCTTTTTTGGGGATTTAGCTGGCGCTGCAGCACTGTTCTCTTACCTCAGTCCTGCTTATTTGGGGATTTAGCTGGCGCTGCAGCACTGTTCTCTTACCTCAGTCCTTCTTATTTGGGGATTTAGCTGGCGCTGCAGCACTGTTCTCTTACCTCAGTCCTGCTTATTTGGGGATTTAGCTGGCGCTGCAGCGCTGTTCTCTTACCTCAGTCCTGCTTATTTGGGGATTTAGCTGGTGCTGCAGCACTGTTCTCTTACCTCAGTCCTGCTTATTTGAGGATTTAGCTGGCGCTGCAGCACTGTTCTCTTACCTCAGTCCTGCTTTTTGGGATTTAGCTGGCGCTGCAGCACGTTCTCTTACCTCAGTCCTGCTTATTTGGGGATTTAGCTGGCGCTAGCAGCACTGTTCTCTTACCTCAGTCCTGCTTATTGGGGATTTAGCTGGCGCTGCAGCACTGTTTCTCTTACCTCAGTCCTGCTTATTTGGGGATTTAGCTGGCGCTGCAGCACTGTTCTCTTACCTCAGTCCTGCTTATTTGGGGATTTAGCTGGCGCTGCAGCACTGTTCTCTTACCTCAGTCCTGCTTTTTTTGGGGATTTAGCTGCGCTGCAGCACTGTTCCCTTACCTCAGTCCTGCTTATTTGGGATTCTAGCGCGCTGCAGCACGTTCTCTTACCTCAGTCCTGCTTATTTGGGATTTAGCTGGCGCTGCAGCACTGTTCTCTTACCTCAGTCCTGCTTATTTGGGATTTAGCTGGCGCTGCAGCGCTGTTCTCTTACCTCAGTCCTGCTTATTTGGGATTTAGCTGTGCTGCAGCACTGTTCTCTTACCTCAGTCCTGCTTATTTGAGGATTTAGCTGGCGCTGCAGCACTGTTCTCTTACCTCAGTCCTGCTTTTTTGGGGATTTAGCTGGCGCTGCAGCACTGTTCTCTTACCTCAGTCCTGCTTATTTGGGGATTTAGCTGGCGCTGCAGCACTGTTCTCTTACCTCAGTCCTGCTTATTTGGGGATTTAGCTGGCGCTGCAGCGCTGTTCTCTTACCTCAGTCCTGCTTATTTGGGGATTCAGCTGGCGCTGCAGCACTGTTCTCTTACCTCAGTTCTGCATGAACTTCTTTGTGTATTACGTCACTGGCACAAAATACAGAGCAACACTATGTGCACTGCTGGGCTGGACCTCTTTGTCTTCTTCTGCTTCTGCTTCTGCTTCACCTCAAACCTGGTGCAGTAAGTGAACGTACTACAGCATGGCATCTTCATGGCCACATCTGCTTAGGTTTGGGGGCTTCCATTTTTGCTGCTTTTTCTTTATTCGACTCATTCTTTTGGTGTCACTAAAAAACGTTCTGTCAAAAAAGTTTTGCAGTTGGCATGTTCAGGAATAACACAGCACCATGGCTGTGGCAGTGCAGTGTGGTCAGTGCAGAGCCTGGGTCCCTAGAGCGAACCTCTTCTTATACCACACTACTGCTGCTTCGACTTGTCCTCCCCTAGCTTGACTTGAGAAAAAAAGCCACGTATGTTAGGAAAAACGTGTGGTCAGCAAGCAGCAGCCTACAGCTGAAAGAGAAAACAGAAGAGACACTCCAGTGTGGGCATGCATGGGAAACACCAGTGCAGTTGATGGGGATGGGAAAGCCCTGAACCATGTGCAGTGTGTAGTTGATTTAGGTCATCAAGTTTGGGTCACCAACACAGGTATCTGACCTAACAGAGGATGTTGTTGTTGTTGCTATGTTGTTGTTGTTGTTGCTGTTGTTGTAGCAATTATTTTTGCACATTCCCCAGTTAGCATCCCGGGTTGTTCCAGTATATGCACTATGACTCAACCTGGGAATCTCTGTGGGATTGAAACTGTACACTTAAAGGGAAGTTTGTGGGTAGGATTGTTTAAGTTCCAGGCTATATATGTTTGTCCATTGTCTTCGACAATGCCCTCCAAAACAGCTCAGAAGTGAGCTGCTGTTTTGAAAATTGGGCAGAAAATTGATTATAGTGGAGATGTCTTGCGCACATCACACAGAGTCAGTGGTGGGGATGCTCTCCAAAGGTCAGCCAGCCCCCAGGGCTGCAGCACATGAGCATTTTGCAAGTTAGGACTCCTAGTCAGAGAATCAGTCACTCACTAAAAATTAAGCTGTAAAGTTGAATACCATGAGTGGGAAAGCCACTGATCATACAGCCTCTCACTTAGCTGTTGCCCCCAGCGTCAATGCTTTAATGAAGAACTGTAAGAAAACCTAGGCGCTGAAGGCATATTGGCAGCCACACTCCGACTTCAGATTATTTTGTTTGGCTCTTTAGAGGAGAGTGCAGGTCATTATGCTAAGAGCTTGTTTTTGCTGAAGGCAATCTCAACATAACATTGTACAAAATAACAATATTCCATTGTAGACTTTTGCATTGTAAATGTCAATAACGGACACACATTTTGGCCTGGACCATGACAGAAATATAATCATCCAGATATTAGCAACTGGTGTGATTCTGCTGGAGCATTGTTCATCTTATGATCGTTCCTATCTTTGGTGTCAGCATTGTTCTCATTTGCCAACTTCTTGAGGTAAGTATCTTCCTCAGAACAGAGGATAAAGCTACCACTATACCAGGTACTGTGCTGCATGGAGTACCACTTCAAAGCATTGCATATAAATATCTGCACGGAACAGCGTCACCCCAAGAGCATCCTCATCAATCAACATCAATGCCTTTGTGTCTTATTGGCACGTAGGGCAGCAACAAATGTTCTCCACTCCTGTCTGTCCTGGGCCAGCTTCTGAATGGTTCCCCAGGTATGTTGGAAGGTCTTCAGCTCTGTTTCGATAGTCCGACGCCAAGTGTTCTTGGGTCGTCCTCATTTGCGTTTCCCCTCTGGTGTCCAGTAGAGGGCTGTTCGGGCAATGTTTCCCTGTTCCCAACGGCAGATATGCTCTATCCATTCCCATCGCCTATGCATGATGATGGTGTCCATGCTTTCATGGTTGCAGTGGGCAAAAAGTTCATGGTTGGAGATGGTCTCAGGCCAGAAGATGCGCAAGATTCTTCTGAGATTCTTCGTGTGGAATGTGGATAGTTTGTCGAGGTCACTCTCAGCCATCCTCCAGCACTCCGAGCTGTACAAAAGGGTGGAAAGTACACAGCTCTGGTATAGTCTTAGTTTGGTCCTGGTGCTGTACTGGAACGATTTCCACACATTGTTCAAATTTCTGTAAGCATTTCTTGCTTTGCTAATCCGGTTCTTATGTTGCTGCCTGCTCCGCCATCATGCCTAACAGTGTTCCCGAGATACGTAAACTCTTCAGTTGTTGGTAAGTCTTCTCCATTCACTGTGACCGGTGAGGGGTTCTGAACCTTCAGTGTCATCACCTCTGTCTTCTTCTGACTGATTTTCAGGCCTACTTGCTGTGCGAAAGTGCTGAGACGGGATGTCTTCTCTTGAATTTGATGGTGGGTATGTGAGAGCAGTGCCAGATCGTCGGCAAAGTCTAGGTCTTCAAGCGTTGAGAAAGGGGTCCATCTGATGCCCCGTGACTGGTCAGCTGTTGTCTGTCTCATCACCCAATCAATTGTCAGGTTGAAGAGTAGTGCTGACATGGGGCAGCCTTGTCTTACGCCGGTTTGTACACTGAAACTGGTTTTGCTGTTTCTACTCTGCACGTGAAGTTGTTGTAGAAGCTCTTAATGACTTGGACAATCTCCTGTGGAATTCTATATGCTCAGAGTATGTGCCATACACTTTCTCGATAAATGCTGTCAAAGGCTTTTTCAAAATCTACAAAGTTGATATACAGCTGTCTCTGCCATTCCGTGCACTGTTCGATGATGTTGCGCAGGGTGAAGATCTGGTCTATGCATCTTCTTCCTGGTCGAAAACCTGCCTGTTCCTTTCTGAGTTGTTGGTCCACTGCCTTTGAGATTTGTCTGATGATGAATCTTTGCCAGAATCTGCTGGAACAGATAGCAGAGTGATTCATCTCCAGTTGTTACAATTGTTCAGGGCTCCTTTCTTTGGGATCTTCACGATGACTCCTTCTGTCCAATCTGATGGTAGCTGTTTCTCCTCCCATATAGCTGCAAAGAGTGGCTGTAGAACTTTAGATGCAAACTCTGGATCTGCCTTGAAAAATTCTGCGTTGAGGTTGTCCTGGCCAGGGGCTTTTCCATTCTTGAGAGAGCTGATTGCTGCTATAATCTCTTCCTTCTCTGGTGGTGTGCTGTTCACATTGAGATCGGCATCAGGATCTTCTACATCTGCCTCTTCAGTTGGTGGTGGTCTGTTGAAAACTTCGCTGTAATGTTCTGCCCATCTTGCATCTTGTTCTGCTTCTGTGGTAAGTATTTGGCCTTGTTTATCTAGGATTGGTGTTTCGGTGTTGCTCCGGTACTTGCCACTGACAGTCTTGGTGATCTTATACACCTGTCCTTGTTCTCCCTTTGCGGCGGCCTCCTCTGCTTGTCTTGCAATATCATCCATGTAGGTACGCTTGTCTGTTCTTGTCATTCTCTTCACAGTTTGGTTTGCTTCTCTCTACTGTTGTTTGTACCTCTCTCTCATCCGCTCTGACTTTGTCTCTAAGATTTTCTTATTCAGTTTTCTCCTGATCTCGATGGCTTGCCAGGTGTCTGCTTTAATCCACCTTTTTCTCTTCCTCTGTCTCTGTCCTAAGCACGTTTCACTGGCTTGTGTGTAGGCTGTCATGACTTGTTTCCACATGGTGTTTATATTAGTCGTGTCCGGAGGTGTGTAGTTTTCAGTATCCACCAGTGCTTGGAACTTGTTTTTGAGCTGGAGAGTGAAAGCACTCTTTACTTTGGTGTTGCGCAGTTTTCACATCAAAATGTTGTTGTCTTGGTTTTCTAATCCATTTTTTTCTCAGCTTCACTTTTAGGTTGCAGTGACAAGTGGTGATCACTGCCAACATCGGCTCCTCTCCTCACTTTTACATCTAGGAGCGATCTCCTCCATGTCCCATTGATCATCAGGTGGTCGATCTGGTTTTTGTCTCTTCCATTGGGGAACACCAGGTAAGCTTGTGGATCTCAGGGTGTGCAATAATGTCCCTCCAATGGCCAGGTTGTTTGTCATGCAGAATTCCACCAATCTTTCTCCGTTGTCATTTATGCTGCCACATCCTTCTTTTCCCATGGCTCTTTCTTGGTTTGTGTTGTCTTTTCCGACTTTTGCATTTAGGTCACCCATCACTATTCTCATGTCATGGTTTGGTGTTTTTTTCCATTTCAGCCTGAATTGTTCATAAAATGTATCTTTGTTTTCTTCTCCACTGTCGTTGGTTGGTGCATAGCACTGGATGGTTGTGGTATTAGCATGTTTACCTTTCATTTTTATCTTCATCATCCTGCTGTTGGTAGGTTTCCACTCCATCAGGCACTTCTCCATTCCTTTCTTCATGATAATGGCTACTCCCTCATGGTGTTGACTGTCATCTCTACCACTGTCTCTCCTGTGCTGGCTCTGTATTTGCCTGATCCTGTCCATCGGCTTTCACTGACTCCAAAAATATGTAAATTGTAGTGTCTCATCTCTGCTGTAACTTGCGCTAGTTTTCCTGTCTCAAACATGGTTCTTACATTCCAGAATCCTATTTTGGTCTTAGTTTTGGCGCTTAAGACTTCCATCTTCCTGTCAGTGGCTTCCTTTCGGCTTTCACCACTGTCATTCATGCGAGTATCTTCCGATGACTCTCTAAGCCTGTCACACCCAGTAGTGTTGATTTTTTGTGTTGCCGTTTCCGTAACAAACTTTTTTTTTACAAAACAGGGCTGTTAGCCCTGTGTCTAACCCTCTACCTGGGGGAAGGGTTCCACCTTAGTCGCCTTTTACGACATGCCTGGTTGGAGGGCAGAGATCCTATTCTTGCGATGCTCACTTTGCAAGCATCCCACGGGGGGCCCCAAGAGCAGCACCACTGTTTTGGTTCTTTTCCTGCCAGCATGTGTGATTGTTTCACTAATCAGAGAGGCTCTATCTACATAAGTCCATAGGAACCATGTTCTTGCCTGTCTCTATTGGTGCTGTCATTGGTAGATGCTCTTGCAAACCATCAGAGTTCTCTCTCTCTCTCTCTCTCTCTCTCTCCTCTCTCTCCTCTCTCTCTCTCTCCCTCCTCTCTCTCTCTCTCTCTCTCTCTCTCTCTCTCTCTCTCTCTCTTTCCTACAGGAAAAGATGGCGAAGAGGAAGTTGGGCTGATGTGTATGCCTCTGGATTTTTGCTTATTTATCAGTGAGTGCAAGCCTTTTGGAAAGAAACTTTATGTGACAGTTACATAACATAGTGAGGAAGGAATAAACATTGCAACATGTGTGACTTGCAAACGTGCAGGGCCAGAAATGGCAAATTTTATGGTGCAGTGTTGACAAAAGCAGCAGGCGGGTTCAGAGGTCAAACAGGTGAGCAGGGCTGCTGGGAAGGGGTTTGCATCAACAACTGACATTCTGTGTACAGTCCTAAAACTGCTATTTGTAAGCTCCGCTTTGGGCTTGGACTTTTTGCTGTCCCTGAAATGACGCTATTGTACGAACATGCTAGAAAAACCAAAATGGTGTGTTTTGGAGATATGCCATGAAAAGACAGTGCCAATCAATCCCCCCCTTCTGTGTCATCAACCACATGTTTACCATTTCGTTTACACCTCATGGAATGTGAGGAAAACCTGCCCCCCCCCACTACATCGAACAGAAATGTGAGTCAAGACATGGACTCAGAGGGTTTCCAGAGGAATAACAAAAAAACATCAAAAACAAATCACCATCAACAATGTTTAGTTTTATTTTTTTATTTTAATTTTCTTTTATCAGATCTGGAATAACACTCATGTTTTTTTTTACATCACCCCGGTGTATGCAGATTTTTTATATTTTTTTTCTTTTTCCCCGCCACAATGGGCCGCTTTAAAAACGAACAATTAAACATGTGCGCAAAATGTTTTGCGGTGTTCGCAATGGACCTTATTTATGGGCTCATCTGAAGGGCTTTTGGGGAAAGGACAAGCACTGATGTAAAATCCCTAGGAAAAATCCCTTTGAACAGGGTCAAACCCCGGTTTTCAATTTGGGGCGAACTTTTAACCACAGGGACCCGTCTTGAGGAGACCTAGGCAACGTGAAAGAAGCTGAATGAAATAAAGGTCAGCGCATCAGATAAAACAACAGATTTTACAGACGGGAGCAGGCCAGAGAGAACTATCAGACATGCGCAGCAATGTCACTGACACAGCTTGTGGACCAAGAAGTGACTGACAGCGAGGAAGAACGATTCTCTACAGGAACACAGGGGAAAGGCCCAAAACAAAGGTAACATAGACAACTGGAGGGTCGTCACAGAGAGACAACTCTGATCTTTGGCATATCTCAACACAGTGCCAAGGAGAACCCCCGCAAATTGGGGAA
Organism: Rapana venosa; assembly: GCA_028751875.1. Taxonomy (NCBI): domain Eukaryota; kingdom Metazoa; phylum Mollusca; class Gastropoda; order Neogastropoda; family Muricidae; genus Rapana; species Rapana venosa. The sequence goes on from CM054162.1 coordinate 651,141, forward strand.
AACACTATCAGGACCTGAACAAGGCTGAAGACACACACACACACACACATACACAACACACACACACAATACACACCACACACACCACATAACACAACCACACACACACACACACAACACAAACACACACACACACACACACATACACGGACAAATGGCTTGGTCAGGCACACGGGGTTTTGGACAGTCAGGGAGGAAAACAAGCCACTGATAGCTGGGTTTCAAACCAGGGAAAGCAAAGTGCATTAAATTAAAAAAAAACACAAGAGACAAGTAAAAAAATCAGTGTGTGTCAACGGCAAACAAACAGTCGACAATAGGCAACAAGCTGAACAACATTCTGACATAGACAACACGCGAACAAACAGTCTGACATAGGGACAAAAAGCTGAACAAACAGTCTGACATAGGGACAAACAGCTGACAACGTCTGACAAGGAAACAGCTAACAAACAGTCCGACATAGGACAACAAGCTGAACAAACATCTGACATAAGGCCCAACAAGCTGAAACAAACTTCTGACATAGGACAACACGCTGAACAAACAGGTCTGACATAAGGAAAACACTGAACAAAAGTCTGACATGGGACAACACCAAACAAACATCTGACATGGGAAACACACGCTGACAAACAGTCTGAATAGGGACAACCACTGACAAAATCTGACTTTAGGACAACAAGCTGAACAAACAGTCTGACATAGGACAACAGCTGAACAAACAGTCTGACATGGGGACAACAACTGAACAAACAGTCTGACATAGGACAACACCCCAGGCAGCAGCTGCATTGTTGCTCAGAGCCAATGAAGAGGGGAAACAAAGACGTTTTTCAGAAACGGGGGTTTGGGGTGGCCCTTTGCTTCCAGACCCAGCACATAGCCCGGTGACAGAGACAACAGCAACAAAAAGAAGGCATGCAGCAACCCACAGCTGACATGTCAGATGTGTCATCATCATTAGGGTCAGTAGGGGCAAGTCACCTGGCAGCACAAGCTTTCTCTTTCACCACAGTACGTGGCCACCCCCCGTGAGGAGAGGGAACTGCCAGTTGGGGTGTGAGGGTTTCACCTGTGATGAGCGGCTGCAGGACCAACCACGGGACAGAAGCAAAAGAGGGGAGGGGGGGGGGTATCCTGCCCTGACGTGGACCTCTTTTCTCTCTGACGGCCATTCTAGTTGGGGGCGGAAGGAGAGTACGGCCCTCCCGATACTGACGAAATTTGGGATATCCCAGTGACTCCCTGACGGGCCAATGGCTGTGAAAGAAGAAATACAGGGTCCCCATCGCCGTGACGTAGCGGACAACCCAGTAGCATGACAGGGGAGGCCATCTCCACTGGGCTATGTAGTTTACCTTGGCAACCAGAGTGGGGTGGTGGGGACCGTCCACTCTGCAGCAAGAGGACAAAATAGAAAAGGCCTGACCACTCCACGTCTTGGTCTTTTCTTTGCTATAGGGAAAACTTGAAATCCTAACTGAATGCCCCCCTCTTCATCAACAACAAATCATTCATTTGTTTTTGTGTGTTTGACAGAACTTTGTTAATGGCTCCTTTGATTTTTCTGGAACTTCACAGACTTCTTAATTTTACTGCACAGCTATGTGTAATCATACCTTGGAAGAACTCTGGGGGTGTTGTGTTATTATTTTAAAAACATGCTTACAACAGTTGGTTAAAAAAATCAAACTAGACTGTAACAATGCCCGTACAGTAAAATTGGATAGAAATGTACTGAATACTGAAAACCGATGTTGTTTTAGCTGTTGCTAATGTTGTACCGAAGGGGGTCCTCGTATAAAAACACTGACCAACAATGATGGAAAACTTCAATTTTGGAAAAAAGTGTATTGCAAACTATACGCCATTATGATGTTTATGTGGTTGTGTGTGGCGATTTGCATCCATGAACAGGATCAAATCAAGCCAAAATTGAAGGTATGGTAAATGTTGAACCAAACTATATTTTTGATAGTGATGATATTGAAGCAGGTGCTTCCACAAACTCCAAAGATAATACAGTAGAAACTCTATGTTGGATTTTTTTTTCACATTTTATATGAATGGATTTTGCAATAGAGACAGAGAGGGAGAATATAAATGTTTGTCACTGCATGGATGTAGCGTTAAGGATTATTTTCTTGTTCCCAGTAGCTTTTCACAGATCTGTGATATCAGCTTTATATTTTAAAGAACTAAATTGATTTTGCAGCCATAAAATTGTAGCTGCAAATTGTAACAGAAATATTTTTACACTAGGGAAGATGGAAGAAGCCATCCGCATTTACAGTAGAAAGCCCCAAATGACAACAACATACCAGCAGACTGCCAAGCATGGTGGCAAAAACAGTTAACACACATGTCAGAAGATTTTGGAACAAACTGTCCAAAGATTTGGGGGACAAAACAGTGACCAACAGAATGAACACAATCACTCATCATACCCCGCCAAGAAGGGAATTTTCCCAATGCCAAAAATATAGAACAATCAGCCTCATCAGCCAAAGCCAGCAACATAATGCTCAAAGTTATTTGAAAACAACTCCCAAAAAGGAGGGAAAGAACACCTTGCAGAGAACAAGCTGGTTCAGGGCAGGCAGGGGCACAATCGAACAGATTTTTTAAATGCCACATCCTGATGGAAAAACACTTCAACATCAAGAGACCGTTCCACAACTTCATCGACTTCAAGAAGGCTTTTTGACAGAGTATGGCACGAAGGCCTGTGGCAGTCCTCAGAATGTTTGGCATTTAAGAAGGACTAGTGCAAACCATTTTAAGCACTATACAACACTGCAAGCAGTGCATCCTTCTGAACAATCAGGTCCGGAGACTACTTCAAAACCACAGTTGGGTCCAACAAGGATGCCTTTTATCTCCAGTCCTGTTTAATCTGTTCTTAGAAAACATTATGAAGACTTCCACCTACCCTCTCCATTGGCGCAGACCCCCAACAACTTGCGGTTTGCCAATGACATTTACCTCATGGGCGGGAAATAACACAGAGCTGCAAAGATCTTACGACCAGACTGAGAACAGAGCGGGGCATATGGGATGGAGGTGGGCCGAAAAAGTAAAGTACTTTTGAACAGCACGAGCAACGCCACTGCCCAAAAATTTTCATGAAACGGCCAACAACTGAAGGAGGTATATGCTTTTAAATACCTGGCGCTACACTCACAAAGGACGGCGATCAACGACAAAATCAAAGTCAGACTAGTCATGGCAACATCTTCCATGACAAAACTCACCACCATATGGAAAAGTAAAGAGATCAGTTTCCTAATCAAACTAAAGCTCTACAAAGCCCTAATTCAGACTATCCTGCTGTAAAAGTAAGTGAAACCTGGACATTGACTGCTGAAACAGCAAAGCGAATCCAGTCATTTGAAACAAAATGCCATAAAAAAGCTGGCATATCCTGAAGGAAAAGAAAGACCAGAATTTGTCAAAGTCAAATAACACAGCTGGCAGGTCACAAGAACCCCTTCTCACTATCCAAGAAGAAAAAGCGACATGTTCTGCCACAACACTCTGCCAAAAACAGTACTGCCCGGGGAAAACTCGAAGGTGGCAGAAAGAGGGAAGACAGAACAAGTCATGGATGGAAAAATATCAGAAATGGACCAGGATGAATGACTTGACACTACATGCGCAGAGCCGAGGACCGAGATGGGTGGAGGAGGCTTACCACTGCATTTGTCTTTTGTGTCTCCTCCACGACCGCCAAGGTCACAGACTGATGAGAGATGATATATGGTTGTAATGATTGTCTTTTTCCTGGCATTTTCCAGTGGAAATGACATGGCAAAGTGGACGCTCTAAACCCAGAAAGCTGTGACTCTAGCACTGAAGAAAAGTAGTGTGGTCAGAAGAAAATGTATATGATGTAGGAGAGTATGAGAAGGAACAAACGAGAAGGTTTTAAGGACAGTCTCCATAAACGCTATGAACTTACAACTGTGGATGTGAATGAAAAATGTTTTTATCTTTGTTCCAAGCAATGTATAGTGCAGGGGCATTATGCTTAAGTTGTTGGCAAGAGAAAAAAAAAGTTGAGTGTGGTTTGACTATGAAAGTGGGAAAAAGAGAAAAAAAAAAAAAAGATTGTTGAAAAATGTTCAAAAACAAAACTAGAAAATAGAAAACAAATTGAAAGACCTGTATGAGAGAACAATTGAATATGTAAAATTAAAAAAAGGCAAAACAAACATGAATTTGAAAAAACACAAAGTAAAAATCTGAAGATTATATAAATGACTCAAGACGTTTTTTTGGTCATGATTAGGACAAATAAACAAAAGCTACTAGTTACAATGAAATCACTTTAAAAATCATTTCCATGTTGCCTTTCAGACTTGACATAACAGCAACAGTGACCCAATTTTGACGAAGAAATACCCAAAGTAAAGAGTCATTATTTGAGATCCTGTTGATACAAGGGAAGTAACTGACAGCACCAAAAGGGTTAGAAGTCACAAAAAATGCTTGGCCTGATAAAATTATTGGTGAAATGTCAAAGCATTCTAAGGAAATCAATGTTAATTTTTTGTCGGGTTTTTTAAATCATATATTTCAAAGTGATTCTTTCTCCCTAGACTGGGGGAGATCTGTAACCATTCCAAACATGAAAAGGGAGATGTTAATAACTAATAATCATCACAGCATTGCACTAACAAGTATCATAGGCACAGTTATACACATATACTGCATAACTGCTGACAAAATGGCAAGAAGAAATAAAAGATAAAAAAACAACAATGTTTTGATCTGGTTACAGTACAACCCATCATATTTTTACCTGTACCCTAGTTTTAAAAATAATTAACAAAAAACAAAACTTTTTGTGCATTGTAGACTTTCAAAAAATTTTTACTCAATTGATGGGGAATTCCTGTAATAATCACTAATAACAATAAGGGGTAACAGGGTTAAGGATCAAAAAGGGTGGTATGGTCTGTGATACATTTCGAAAAATTTATTATTCAGAGTTTTTGAATACACCAGGTTTTTCAAGGTGCTCAATTCTCGCGTTCCGTTCTTATAATTTTGCTATCTTTACCAAAAAGGAAAACATGGCATAAAGTACCCCCAAGGGGTTTTAAAATTTTTCTTTTTACAATTGCACTATATTTTAGTGCAAAACCTTAAAACCCTTTTAAAATAAAGGGTGATAGGTTATATCCTTCGTTTCTTCAAAAAGACAATTTTTTTAAAAAAAGAAATCTTCGGGGGAATAAGGGGACCAAAGGAAATTTTTGAAATAAAGAAACACATTTTTAAAACTTTCGCCTTCCCTTCACAAAAAACTGAGTTTCCAAAACTCAAAAGGTTACATACAATTTTTTATTTTTTTCAAAACTTTGTAAAAAATAAAAAATAAATAAAATAAAAAATAAAATAAAAAAATAAAAATAAAAAGTAATAATAATAATAAAGGGAATTTATTAGCGCAAAACTTCAAGAAAATCAAAGCGCTCCCTCAACCATTCTTACACATCAAAACCAACCGGGAAAATTTTTTTCCATCAATCCTAATGTGCACAACCCCCCAAACCCACAAACACACCACAAAAACACACACACAAAACACACACAACACACAAAGAGGCACACACCCCAGGGCAAAAACGGGCTGTTAAGGCAAAAAAACTAAGAGCGGGGGAGGAAAATCTTAGGTTGAAATAAATAATTTGGTCTTGGGGCTGGATTTAAAAAGTTCCATAAAAAGATTTTTTGCGGAAGAGAGGGAGTTCTTTTTCCACACATGGACCAAAATTGAGAAAAGCACGGCTGATGTGTTGGTTAATCAGTTTTCTAAGAAAAGGGTATCGCACAACAGAAACAAAGATTTACAATAAGCATTCACAATGGGCGGGGGCGTTTTGGGGGAGACATTTGAAACAAGGTAGGACTAATTTACTCCTTGGGGGACGGGCACCAGGGGAAAATTTTTCAAGAAGGGTAAAATTTCAATTTTTCTTTCTGAGAGGATGAGCGAAATTTTTGAAATACTTAAGGGAGATATACTCAGACCACCAACAAAAAATTGCATAGTCCAACGGAAAAAATTAAGACCAACAATTTTGGGATTTTTGCTCTGGACAGGTAATTTGAATTGCACTAATACGCCGTAATTGATAGTAGCATGACTGGAAAGGTCCCTGGGTGATGAATTTTTGCATAGAATGTTTTGTCAAATAATGACCCCTAATACTTCAAAAGCACTGGAAAAAAGGGACAGACGTATTGCCAAGTTGTATTGAAGAGGTTGTGATGGAAGAGAGTTTGTGTTTGGCCCCTACAAGCAGGGGTTTCCGTTTTATCTGCATTTAGCTGTAATTTGTTCTGTATCACCAATTTTGGAAAATCTTAAAAGAGTGGGCCATATTTGTAATGAGAAAGGGTAGATTTTCGGGAGTGTTGCGCTTAGAATCTGAGAGTCATCTGCATAAAAATGATGGTTGATCTGATGCGGTTTATTATATGTGACAGTGGAGCAGTGTAGAGGTGAAAAGAATAGGGCCCAGAACAGATCCCTGTGGAACTCCACATTCCAATCTCGCAGGTACTGTCTGAATCTTGTTTACTGTGACTGTCTGGAATCGGTCAGTAAGGTATGAACTAAACCAGGTAAGGGCTGTGCCAGTAACACCAAATGTGTTTTTTTGACGGGAGAGAAGAATAGAGTGGTCAATAGTGTCAAAGGCTGCAGATAAGTCGATAGAGTAAGAAGAGAGATTTTCCCTCGATCAGAAGCGAGTAAAGTGTGTTTAATGTGTGGGCAAGATGTTTCAGAGTTGTGGTTGACGCGATAGGCAACTGAAACGCGGGAAGGAGACTGTTGGAGAGAAGGTGTTTTGAGCTGTTTTGGGAACTACTTTTCAAGGACTTTAGAGATAAAGGGTAGGTTGAAACAGGTCTTTAGTTCTTCAGAATGTTGGGGTTAAGGGCAAGCTTTTTGAGTAGGGGTGTGACTTAACAGTTTTAGAGCTAAAGGGAACATTTCCAGAGACAAGAGATAAGTTTACTATTTTCGTAATAGTGGAATAAGTTTGGCAGCACTGTGCAAAAGAGAACGGGTAGGGGTCAAGAATCCCCATGATTTTATAGTAAATTCCTTTCAGAATTACTCGATTTCTTTTTTCGCTTTCGGATGGAAGGAAAGAGAGGAGTGCCAAGAATTGGGGATCAAAGTTGCAGGGTGGGAAAAGGGGTCTGATCCAAACGGAGCGAATGTTTCGGACTTTGTCAAGAAGAAAGCATAAAATATAGAAGGAAGTTCAGAGTGGTTTGGAATAAAAGCAGAGTCTAGCCTTCTCAGATCCAAGGAACGTGGATGTGAGGGAAAAGAGAGATTTCATAGACGTGGCATCAAGAACTTGAGAGAAGATTCATACTTTGTTTTTGCTGAACGAATTAAAGTTTTAACTTTCTTGATTTGTTTACAAAGAAGCTGTTTGCTTATTTCGGTTTTTGTTTTTCGCCATTGCCGCTCTAGTTGCCGGCGTTTGTGTTTTGCGACCAGGATGTTACGGTTGTACCATGGTGCACAGGGCCTATCAGGCAGGAGATGGTCAGTAGGAGGAGCATGCTCATCTAGGAGTTGGCTGACAAGGGTATTGAAGTGCTTAGAAGGGTCAGAATGATCAGGGGTTTGTGATAGGTGTTCAACAGCTTGGGAAAGGAAAGTTTGAATATCAATGGCCTTGAGGTTGCGACGGGTAATGCACTTTTTGTTTCTGATAGGCTTTGCAATGTTGAGAAAGAAAAGAATGGCAGAATGATCGGAGAGCAGTTCGTCAGTGACAGATACAGACAGAGATGTGACTAGACCTTGTGAAATATCGGTAATAAAGCCAGTCTAAAATGTGGCCTGATATGTGTGTTGTATGCCCTATTAAAAAATATCTTCATAAAAATACAAAACTTTATGTTGCATTTATAGACTTTGCAAAGGGTTTGACTCAATTGATAGAAATGTCCTGAGGAATATATCACATAATGAAAGAGTAAGTGGTAACATGTTAAGGGATCTAAAAGGTGTGTATGAGTCTGAGATAGCATGTGTGCAGGACAAATTATGTATTCAGATGCTTTTGAATACACAAGGGGTGTTAAGCAAGGGTGTCATCTTAGTCCCCTGCTGTTCTCGTTCTTTATTAATGAGTTAGCGATAGAATTATCGAATTATCAAAAAGGGAAAACATGGCATACAAGTATTCCCATGAGATGTAAAAATATTTCTGTTACAATGTGCAGCTACTATTTTACGGCTGCAAAACCAGTTAGTTCTTTTAGATATGAAGCTGATAGGTTATATCTGTAGGTTAGCTTAGAAAAGACAAATGTCTCTTTTAAAGGAGTTCATCTTTCAGTGCGAGAGAAGTAGGCCTATTGTAATAGTGATAATAAAGTAACAAACTTTAAGAAACATTTAGGCCTTATCTTCACAACAAACCTGAGTTTCCAAAATGTGTGGATTGAAAGTTGCCAAAAAGGGGAAAGGGGAACTACGGAAATGTTAAGGTCTTTAACGAAAACTAAACTATACTGATTTTTCAATTTTCTGGAAGCTTTTTGATTCTCAAATAGATCCTATGCAATGTATGGAGCAGATATTTGGGATTATTTGTTAATAGTGAAATGGGAAAAAAGTACACACATATGCAATGAGACGATTCCTTCTGTAACGTTACATTCGTCTAACAAAAAGTTATATGGTGAAACTGGCTGCTATCCTCTTACTATAAGATCACAGGTGAAATGTATTACGTATTGGTTAAAATTAACACAACTTCCTATGTCAAGTGTATGCGATGCTGTTGATTCAGCTAGAAACAGGGAAACAGAACTGGGCATTTTTGTTAAGCAATTGCTAACAAGACATGGATTTTGCATTTTGTGCAATGTGTCCCGGGAGTTGGATTTGAGCAATGATTTCTATGTGAATTTAAAGATAGAATGATGACTTCATACAAACAAACTGGCATGCTTGCATAAAAGAATCAGAAAAGTATAACTGGTACTCTTCCTTTAAAGAGTTTTTTCACACACGAAATTGTTAAGATCGTAACATAGAACTGACATAAGGGTAATCTTGTTGTTTGAGATTAAGAACTTTAGGCCTTAAGTCCAGCAAAAAAAGGGTTTCCACTGGCACATCTGCACAGTCCCATGCCCATGTGTGGCTTGCAGACTGAAGATGAAATGCATTTTTTGTTTTACTGGGAAAAGACACGGTGACATCCCTCAGAAATGTCCCATATTTAATGAAAAATCTTAAGAAGTAGAATATAATTAGCATCCTCTTGATGGAAGATGAAGCATTTTAAAAATCAATTGCAAATTTATCTCCCTTGCTTTGGACAGCAAAAAAAAAAACTGCAGATAAAATAATAAATTTTTACATTTCCCAAAATTGGCAGTGCTAAAATGTAAACAAAAATTTTTTCCCAATTTCTGGAAAAGAATACTGTTAACTAATTGTTGCCTGATGAAATATGAAGGTAGGGTGGTCGATTTATCCCACACTGTTGCTGGGTTTGTATCAAATGTGGAATGTGACACCAGTAGATACAACAAAGTTGAGTAAACGTGAATGTGTGAGAGTGAGTGAGTGAGTGAGTGAGTGTGTGTGTGTGTGTGTGTGTGTGTGTGTGTGTGCAATCTTCGGACAAAAATTGATATATTTAGTTACAATTAAAATATCCCTTTCTTCTTCCATTTACTTGTTTGTTGCAAAAAAACATATTGCTTAGATTGTGTTCATAACTGTCCTCCTGGCCAAAAAGACTGATTGTTAATGGCAATGAATTACTTCCAGTGTCAGGTGCTCTCTCTCTCTCTCTCTCTCTCTCAAATCTCTCTCTCTCTCATCTCTCTCTCCTCTCTCTCTCTCGATATATATATATATATATATATATATATATATAATATATATATATACACACACACATATATATATATATAATATATATATATAATATTAAATATTATATATATATATATATATATTATATAATACTGCACTTCAAAACACTGTATCCTGCATTTCAAACACTACCCAAAAAACCATGTCTTCAAACACTTTTATCCTGTTTACTCCAAGGGAAACTACCAATGCTGCTGGGTAAATCAGTCTCCTTTCGAATGAATTTCCTCCCTTTAACTATCAACTGCTTTGTTTGCACGCTTTTGGAGTTGGGTTTGACCTTGCTGTGTGGAGTGCACTTTCTTTCCTGACGAACATGGCCACAAAGAAAGCGTGCACACTGGAAAAGGCAAGTTTGGTGGATTTCTTGTCAAAGTAACTCTGGAGCCCGAGGAATCATTGCAGTGTGATTAACTAATACATTGTTTGTGTGGATTAATTGATTCCAGCTGGCTCCTACCCAGAGGGAGTGTGCTGTGGGCTCTGTAGGACTATTGGGACCACACAATCCAGATTCATCCACTTTATGGATGCGAGTTTGAGTGTTGTTCAAATTACCTGACCAACACTGCAGGTGACTGCATCTCCCGGGTCCGGTTAATGCCGGGATATGATTTATTATTATGATGGTCAGCATAGAGTACAACCCCACCAAGTAGTCTCACAGCACATGCACTTCCATCGCAGCATTATGTTTTGGTGACTCACTCACTCTGGCTTCGCGACTGAGCTTATGCTGTCGTTAGTAGGGGGCTTAGTAGGTGGAGTCCTGGGTATGTTAGCAATGCAGGGCCCCTCTTGCTGGTGGCCGCATAGACATCTAATATTGGTGAGCTCTCTGTGGAGTTCTAGCCCTGAGGATGCGACATAAGGAGTCTGGCATTGATGTGGAGATTAGATTGAAAGAAGCTGGTGGGAACTGCAGGAATAGGAACGTCACAGAAGATGAGGCAGCAACAGAAAGGAAAAGAAAACACAGCAATAAAAGTTACTATGATGGGAAAAGGACAACAGTAATAATTACTATGATGACAAAGAACATCAATAATAGTTACTATGATGGCAAAGAACATCAATAAGTGTTACTATGATGGCAAATAACATCAATAATAGTTACTATGATGGCAAAGAACATCAATAAGTGTTACTATGATGGCAAATAACATCAATAATAGTTACTATGATGGCAAAGAACATCAATAATAGTAACTATGATGGCAAAGAACAACAGTAATGATTACTATGACGACAAAGAACAATAATAATTAATGTGATGACAAAGGACAACAGTAATAATTACTATGATGACAAAGAACAACAATGATAGTTACTATGATGACAAAGAACAACAATGATAGTCACTATGATGACAAAGAACAACAATGATAGTTACTATGGTGATAAAGGAAAACAATAACAATTACTATGATGAAAATGAACAATAATAATGAATATAATGACCAAGAATAACAATTATTATGAGGATAAAGAACAACAAAAACTATTACTATGATGACAAAAGACAAAAATAATAGTCACTATGGTAACCAACAAAAACAAGAAAAAATACTATGAGGATAAAAAACAATAATAATATTTACTATGATGACATAGAACAACAATAATAAATACTCTGATGACAAAGGACAATAATAATAGTTACTATGATCACAAAAGCAGCAATAATATTTACTATGATGACAAAGAATAGCATTAATAGTTTTTATAATGACAAAGAACACAAATAATAGTTACTATGGGAATAAAGAACAACAAAAATTATTACTATGATGACAAAGAACAACAATAATGATTAATATGATAACAAAGAATAACAATAACAATTACTAGGTTGACGAAGAACAATAATAATAGTTACTATCATGACATAGAGCACAAATATAAGTTTTTATAATGACAAAAGACAACAATAAAACATACTATGAGGACAAAGGACAACAATCATAGTTACTATCATGTCAAAGGACAACCCTAATAGTTACTATCATGACAAAGGACAACACTAATAGTCACTATGATGATAAATAATAACAACAATAGTTACTATCATGTCAAAGGACAACACTAATAGTCACTATGATGACAGAGGACAACACTAATAGTTACTATCATGATAAATAATAACAACAATAGTTACTATCATGACAGAGGACAACACTAATAGTTACTATCATGACAGAGGGCAACACTAATAGTTACTATCATGACAGAGGGCAACACTAATAGTTACTATCATGATAAATAATAACAACAATAGTTACTATGATGACAGAGGACAACACTAATAGTTACTATCATGATAAATAATAACAACAATAGTTACTATCATGACAGAGGACAACACTAATAGTTACTATCATGATAAATAATAACAACAATAGTTACTATCATGACAGAGGGCAACACTAATAGTTACTATCATGACAGAGGGCAACACTAATAGTTACTATCATGATAAATAATAACAACAATAGTTACTATGATGACAAAGAAAAACAATAATATAATTTTACTATAAAGACAAAGGACAAGAATACTAATTACTATGAGGACGAAGAACTACAATAATAGTTTTTTTTATAATGACAAAGGACAACAATCATAGTCACTATGATGACAAAGTCAACAACAATAGAAGTTACTATGATGACAAAGTCAACAATAATAGTTACTATAATGTCAAAGGAAAACAATACTAGTTACTATGATGACAAAGAAAAAAATAGTAGTTACTATGTTGACAAAGAACAAAAATGATAGTGACTATGTTGACAAAGGAAAACAATAATAGTTACCATGATGACAATAAACAACAATAATAGTCATTATGATGACAAAGTCAACAATAATAGTTACTATGTTGACAAAGGAAAACAATAATAGATACTGTGATGACAAAGTCAACAATAATAGTTACTATGGGTAAGGACAGAAATGAGATGAAACAAATGTGTTTTAAGGCTGGATTTGAAAGTTTCAAAAGTAGGCTTTTGGCGTAGGGAGAGAGGGAGATCATTCCAGATCATGGACCAGAAATAGAGAAGAAGGGACGGCCGACTGTGGATTGGTTGAATCTAGGTATTTGTAAGCACAAGGTATCTGCAGCAGAGCGGAGGGATCAAGAAGGAGTGTACAGGTGAAGACATTCACAGAGGTAGGAAGGTGCTGTTTTGTGGAGACATTTGTAACAGAGGGTACTGATCTTATAGTTTACTCTCTGTGACACAGCAAGCCAGTGGAGAGATCGCAAAAGAGGAGTAACGTGCTCAGACTTTTTCTTTCTAAGGACTAGTCGGGCGGCAGAGTTTTGTATACGTTGAAGAGAATGGATAGATGATGATGGCAGACCAGCCAGAAGAGATATGCAATAATCCAGATGTGAGAGAATGAGAGACGCGATTAGTTTGGATGTTGCATCAGTGGACAGGTACTTTCGAACTGCACTAATACGCCGTAATTGATAGTAGCATGACTGGCAGGTTTGGGTGATGAATTTTTGCATGGAGAGTGTGTTGTCGATAAAGACCCCTAGATATTTCACAGCAGTGGCTAGAGAGACAGACGTATTGCCGAATTCTTTTGAAGGAGTTGTAACGGAAGACAATTTGTGTTTCGTACCTACAAGCATGGCTTCGGTTTTATCTGCATTTAGCCGTAACTTGTTCTGTATCATCCAATTTTGGATATCTTGAAGGCATTAGGACATATTAATCAAGAGAGAAGGCAGATTTTCGGGAGTATCACTACTAAGAATCTGAGAGTCATCTGAATAAAAATGATGGCTGATCGATGACGATTTGTTGTATTGAAAGTGGAGCAGTGTAGAGGGTGAAAAGAACAGGCCAAGAACTATTCCTGTGGAACTCCACATTCCAGTTTGACAGTGATGATTGAGTCTTGTTTACTGCAAGTGTTGGAATCGGTCAGAAGGTATAAAAACCAGGTGAGGGCTGTGCCTGTAATACCAACGTTTTTTAAAGACGGGAGAGAATAATATGAATGAACTATAGTTCAAAGGCTGCAGATAATCAAAAAAGAATAGATTTTTCCGAGTCAAAACATGAGAAAGCGTGTTACATGTGGGAACTAGGGGTTATAATAAAGTGCATAATAGTTACTACGATGACAAAGAACAACAACAATATTTACTATGATGCCAAAGAACACCAATAATAGTTACTATGATGACAAAGAACAACAATAATAGTTACTATGATGGCAAAGAAGAACAATAATAGTTACTATGATGACAAAGAACAACAATAAGAGTTACTATGATCATACCAAACAACAATAATAGTTACTATGATGACAAAGGACAATAATGATAGTTACTATAATGACAGAGAACAACAATAATAGTCACTTTGATGACAATGAACAATTTTTTTTTTACCAACCGTATCAACAATTCTTTAGGAAGTCATCTGACCAAGCATGCAAATCGTGACATGGACAAGAGTGGGCTTAGCCAGATGAGGTTTGTCCATGTCACGTCCGATACATTTGAACATTTTGTCCACACCACCGGTCAATGCGACAGCCACGAGAAAGCAAAAGGAAGTGGACATGGTCAACTGATGGTCCCTGCACTCCCTGTGTCTGGTCCGTCCCTCTCTGTACAGCTGAGTCACATTGAGACTGGAAGTATACACTGACTGATAAAGATACACACAAGGAGACAAAAGTACACACTGACTGATAAAAGTACACACTGACTGATACAAGTACACACTGACTGATAAAAGTACACACTGGCTGATAAAAGAACACACTGGCTGATAAAAGTACACACAAGAAGACAAAAGTAGACACTGGCTGATAAAAAAAAACACACAAGGAGACAAAAGTACACACTGACTGATAAAAGTACACACTGAATGATACAAGTACACACTGACTGATAAAAGTACACACAAGGAGACAAAAGTACACACTGGCTGATAAAAGTACACACAAGAAGACAAAAGTACACACTGGCTGATAAAAGTACACACAAGGAGACAAAAGTACACACTGACTGATAAAAGTACACACTGACTGATACAAGTACACACTTACTCATAAAAGTACTCACAAGGAGACAAAAGTACACACTGGCTGATAAAAGTACACACAAGAAGACAAAAGTAGACACTGGCTGATAAAAGTACACACAAGGAGACAAAAGTACTAACTGACTGATAAAGTTGCACACTGACTGATAAAAGTATACACAAGGAGACAAAAGTACACACTGACTGATAAAAGTACACACAAGAAGACAAAAGTACACACTGACTGATAAAAGTACACACAAGAAGACAAAAGTAGACACTGGCTGAAAAAAGTACACACAAGGAGACAAAAGAACACACTGACTGATACAAGTACACACTGACTGATAAAAGTACACACAAAGAGACAAAAGTACACACTGACTGATAAAAGTACACACTGACTGATAAAAGTACACACTGGCTGATAAAAGTAGACACAAGGAGACAAAAGTACACACTGACTGATAAAAGTACACACAAGAAGACAAAAGTAGACACTGGCTGAAAAAAGTACACACAAGGAACAAAGAACACACTGACTGATACAAGTACACACTGAAATGATAAAAGTACACACTGATGATAAAAGTACACACTGGCTGATGAAAAATACACACAAGGAAAAAAAGTACACACTGTCTGATAAAAGTACACACAAGGAGAAAAAAAGTTGTACACTGGCTGATAAAAGTACACACAAGGAGACAAAAGTACACACTGGCTGATAAAAGTACACACAAGGAGATAAAAGTACACACTGGCTGATAAAAGTACATACTGACTGATAAAAGTACACACTGGCTGATAAAAATACACCATGGCTGATAAAAGTACACACAAGCACACAAAAGTACACACTGATTGATAAAAGTACACACAAGGAGATAAAAGTACACACTGGCTGATAAAAGTACACACTGACTGATAAAAGTACAATTAGCTGATAAAAGTACAACCTTGCTGATAAAAGTACACACAAGGAGACAAAAGTACACACTGGCTGATAAAAGTACACACTGACTGATAAAAGTACACACTGGCTGATAAAAGTACACACAATGAGACAAAAGTACACACTAGCTGATAAAAGTACACACAAGGAGACAAAAGTACACACTGGCTGATAAAAGAAAACATTGACTGATAAAAGTACACACAAGGAGACAAAAGTACACACTGGCCGATAAAAGTACACACAAAGAGACAAAAGTACACACTGGCTGAAAAAAGTACACACAAGGAGACAAAAGTACACACTGGCTGATAAAATTACACACTGACTGATAAAAGTACACACTGACTGTAAAAGTACACACTGACTGATAAAAGTACAACGCACTATAAAAATACACACTGACTGATAAAAGTACAAACAAGGAGATAAAAGTACACACTGGACTGATAAAAGTACACACTGGCTGATAAAAGTACACAAATTGCTGAAAAAATACACTGGCATGATAAAAGTACACACTGACTGATAAAATACACACAAAGAGAAAAAGTACACACTGGCTGATAAAAGTATACACTGACTGATAAAAGTACACACAAGTAGATAAAAGACACACTGAATGATAAAAGTACACACTGACTGATAAAAGTCCCACACACTGGCTGATAAAAGTCACACCTGGCTGCAAAAGTACACACTGGCTGATAAAAGTACACACTATCTGATAAAACTACACACTGACTGACAAAAGCACACGCAAGGAGACAAAAGTACACACTGACTGACAAAAGATTACACAAGGAGACAAAAGTACACACTGGCTGATAGAAGTACACACAATGAGGTAAAAGTACACACTGCTGATACAAGTCACACACTGTGCTGATAAAAGTACAACAAGGAGGGAAAAGTACACACTGCTGATAAAAGTACACACTGACTGATAAAAGTACACACAAGGAAAAAATACACACTAGCTGATAAAAGTAAACACTGGCTGATAAAAGTACACAAAAGGAGACAAAGTTACACACTGGCTGATAAAAGTACACACTGGCTGATAAAAGTACACACTGACTGATAAAAGTACACACTGGCTGATAAAAGTACACACTGACTGATAAAAGTACACACTGGCTGATAAAAGTACACACTGACTGATAAAAGTACACACAATGAGACAAAAGCACACACTAGCTGATAAAAGTACACAGAGAGACAAAAGTACACACTGACTGATAAAAGTACACACAAGGAGATAAAAGTACACACTGGCTGATACAAGTACACACAAGGAGATAGAAGTACACACTCGTTGATAAAAGTACACACAAGGAGATAAAAGTACACACTGGCTGATAAAAGTACACACTGGCTGATAAAAGTACACACTGACTGTTAAAAGTACACACTGGCTGATAAAAGTACACACAAGGAGACAAAAGCACACACTGTCTGATAACAGTACACACTGGATGATAATTTATATACTGGGAGATAAATTACTTACTAGATGAGAACGTACCACTGGATGAGAATGTGCCACTGGATGAGAATGTGCCACTGGATGAGAATGTGCCACTGGATGAGAATGTGCCACTGGATGAGAATGTACCACTGGATGAGAATGTGCCACTGGATGAGAATATGCCACTGATAGAATGTGCCACTGAATAGAATGTGCCACTGGATGAGAAGTGCCACTGATGAGAATGTGCCACTTGATAAGAATGTGCCACTGGATAAGAATGTGCCACTGAATTAGAATGTGCCACTGGATAAGAATGTGCCACTGAAATAGAATGTGCCACTGGATGAGAATGTGCCACTGGATGAGAATGTGCCACTGAATTAGAATGTGCCACTGGATGAGAATGTGCCACTGGATGAGAATGTGCCACTGAATTAGAATGTGCCACTGGATGAGAATGTGCCACTGGATAAGAATGTGCCACTGGATAAGAATGTGCCACTGGATAAGAATGTGCCACTGGATAAGAATGTGCCACTGGATAAGAAAAGTCAAGACAGGAAGAGAAACAAATACATACACGCGCACACGCACGTACGCACGCACGCCCCTATACAGACAGAGAGACACACACAAACACATACAGACACACAGACACACAGATACAGACACACACACACACACACACACAACACACAACACACACACACACACACACACAACACACACACACACACGTACACAAACACACACACATGCGCAGCAAACACACACACATACACACACAAACACACACACACACACACACACAGTAAGCAGAACATCTTGAGGACAGGTTAAATCCTGTTCCGCTTTTCGTAAGAGTAGGCCATTGTGTGCTGGTGGGAACAGATGACAGAATTTACAAAACCGCATACATTCGGGGAATAGATGTGAAAAGCACATACGTGCTTATTCCATAATCCTCGATATAAAATAATTAAAAAATAAAATAAAAATAAGCTGAGATACTGTCTCCTTTTCCAAGAGACAGCGAAAACACCAAAGTCTGTACAGTCAGAGTAGAATGAAATGAACATCTTACTCTGAATAATCAGTGTTCCACTGTGTCTGTCTGAAAACAACTCTGAATAATCCTTGTTCCACTGTGTCTGTCTAAAGACAACTCTGAATAATCCTTGTTCCACTGTGTCTTTCTAAAGACAACTCTGAATAATCATTGTTCCACTGTGTCTGTCTAAAGACAACTCTGAATAATCATTGTTCCACTGTGTCTTTCTAAAGACAACTCTGAATAATCATTGTTCCACTGTGTCTGTCTGAAGACAACTCTGAATAATCATTGTTCCACTGTGTCTGTCTAAAGACAACTCTGAATAATCATTGTTCCAGTGTGTCTGTCTAAAGACAACTCTGAATAATCAGTGTTCCACTGTGTCTGTCTAAAGACAACTCTGAATAATCATTGTTCCAGTGTGTCTGTCTAAAGACAACTCTGAATAATCATTGTTCCACCACCTTCTCTCCAACAGTCTCCTTCCTGCGTTTCAGTCTGCCTATCGCGTCAACTAACACACTGAAAAATGCCCTTGCCCACACTCTATAAACACACTCTCTAACTCGCTTCTGCGTCAGGGAAAATTCTCACTCCTTCTTTACTCGCTCTACTCGAAATTATCTGCAGCCTCTTATGTACACTAATCTGACCACTCTATTCTTCTCTCCCGTCAAAAAAAAACATTTGGTGTTACTGGTACAGCCCTTACCTGGTTTAGTTCATACTTTACTGACCGATTCTAGATAGTCACAAAAAACAAGATTCAGTCAGTACCGCCAGATTGGAATGTGGAGTTCCTCAGGGATCTGTTCTGGGCCCTGTTCTTTTCAGCCTCTACACTGCTCCACTGTCACACATAATTAACCGCCATCAGATCAACCATCATTTTTATGCAGATGACTCTCAGATTCTAAGCAGCGACAGTCCGGAAGTCGGCCTTCTCTCCTGACAAATATGGCCCACTGCTTTCAAGATATACAAAATTGGATGATACAGAACAAATTACAGCTAAATGCAGATAAAACGGAAACCATACTGTAGGGACCAAACACAAACTCTGTTCCATCACAATAGCTTCAATACAACTTGGCAATGCATCAGTCCCTTTATCCACTGCTGTGAAGTATCTAGGGGTCATTATTGACAACACACTCTCTATGCAAAAATTCATCACCCAGACCTGCCAGTCATGCTACTATCAATTACGGCGTATTAGTGCAATTCGAAACTACTTGTCCACAGATGCAACATCCAAACTTGTTGCGTCTCTCATTCTTTCACGTCTGGACTATTGCAATTCTCTGTTGGCTGGTCTGCCAGCATCATCAATCCAATCCCTTCAACGTATACAAAACTCTGCAGCTCGACTAATCCTCAGAAAGAAAAAAATATGAGCATATTACCCCTCTCTTGCAATCTCTCCACTGGCTGCCTGTGCTACAGAGAGTAAACTATAAGATCAGTACCCTCTGTTACAAATGTCTCCACAAAACAGCACCCGCCTACCTCTGTGAATGTCTTCACTTGTACACTCCTCGTTCTCTCCGGTCTGCTGCAGATACCTTGACCTTACAAATACCTAGATTCCACCAATCCACCATCGGCCGTCGCTCTTTCTCAATTTCTGGTCCATTGACGTGGAATCATTTCCCTCTCTCTCTCCGCCAAAAGCCTTCTTATGACACTTTTAAACCCAGTCTCAAGACATATATTTAAAAACCTAAGATTTTTCTCTCCTGTTCATCCATAGGTTTTCCCTGCCTTCAACAGCCAAGATTCTATTGCCCTCCCAGGGTGTGTGACCTCTTCGTGCGTGGCGTGCGTGCGTGTGTGTGTGTGTGGGGTGTGTGTGGGGTTTTTGTTGTGTGTGGGGGTGTGTGTGTGTTGTGTGTTGTTGGGTGTGTGTGTGTGGTGTGTTGTGCGCGTGCACATTTGGACTTGAGGGAACTATAACTTGTTATGGTTGTATGACTGTGTAAGAATGAGTTGAGTGCAAGCGTTTTTTATTTGTCTCTGCAAAAATATAGCGTTATATAAATTATATTTACTATTATTTATTATTATTATTATTATTATTATTAATTTTTTCTAGGTTCCGCAAAGAGACACTAAATTTCACCAAAGTTTCATGACACCCTCTGCCTCTGTTGGAGTGAAGGTGAAGTCCCACAGCCCATGAGGGATGCTATCCTCATCACGCTATACACAAACAAAGGTGACAGAAGTGTTTGGGCAATAACTATCCCGGCATATTCCTCCTCAGCATTTTTGGGTAAAGTCTTTGCACGAGTAGTGCTGAAGAGGCCTTAGGTACCTGCAGAGCAAGTCTTCCCTGAATCGCAGTGTGGTTTCTGAGCCAGCAGATCCACTATACACTAGACACGATCTTCTCCCTCAAACAACTTCAGGAGAAATGTAGGGAGCAAAGGCAGCCACTCTTCATTGCCTTCATACGCCTCACAAAGGCTTTCGATCCGGTCTCAAGGGATGGCCTCTTTAAGAATCTTCCCAAGATCGGATGTGCGCCCAAACTTCTCAGCATCATGACATCCTTCCCCAAAACACCTGACAGCCCCTGTCAGAAGATGAGGCCAATATCAGCTGCCTTCACACACACACAACACACACACACACACACAACACACACACACACACACACACACACAAAACCCCACACATAATACACACAAAAACATACATACATACATACATCATCAAATACAAATATACATAACATACATACATAAAATACGTAACATCATGCACACAAAAAAAAACACCCCGCAACACAACTAACACAACAACAACACACACCCACACACACAGACAAAAGCGCCTGCTCCACGCATTACCTAAATACTCGTGTGCATATATGCACACATATTTTAAACAGCATGCACTATAGCTCATTCACATTCGCACAAAACACCGCACCACACACACACACACACAACAACACACCACCACACACACACACTACACACACAACACACACCACGCACACCACACAACCACACAGAAAACACACCCCGCAAACACACAACACAACACACACACACAACCCCCACAACCACACACAAACACACACGTCCCTCTCTCCACCACACACACCCCACACACAACACACCACACACACGATTTTAAAGAATAAAATGAAATAAAATGAAAACAAAAAAAACACACCACAAAACACACACCACACACCCACACACACACACACACACTACAAAAATACACACACCACACACACAACCACACACACAAAACACACACACACAAACACACACCCGCTGGCGGGGCGCGCATAGAGGGGGGCTTGTTGCCTGTGTCTCCTGTGTCGTCTAGCTGTGCCGTGTGTCTTCTGCCGCTGTGCTCTCTGACCCCTTTCCCTGACCCGCTGCTGGATCGACCTTTCAGGACAACGTTACTCTCATTTAAACCCTCCCAATTCTCCCTGACCCAATGAGTCAAGTCGTTAAATCGCTACAGGAGGTAGTAAAAATGCAGGAACAGAACAGAACAGAACAAAAATAAAAGAAAAAGCGCTGGTTTCAAGCGTTTCGTTTCTTCAGTATGTGTGGGATTGGCTGTCTTGACATAGTGGTTGATTAGGGAGCTTGCGTTACCTCTGGCCTGTTTTGGCTTTTGAAGGTGTGTGTGTGTTGTATGTGTGTATGTGGGGGTGTTTG